>CAUYTI010102442.1:0-30853 GCA_963575145.1 Galago senegalensis
CACCTGTGGTCCCAGCTACTTGGGAGGCAGAGGCAGGAGACTCGCTTGAGCCCAGGAGTTGGAGGTTGCTGTGAGCTGTGATGCCATGGCACTCTACCCAGGGGGACAGCTTGAGGCTCTGTCTCAAAAAAAAAAAAAAAATTTTAAATTCTATATTCAAATTATGGGATAGGAATGCAGCTATAAAAACTCCTGGGGTTGCTAACGAGATGTGAAGTTTTGTTCTTAAGTTGAATTTGTATGTAAGTTGGAAAAGGTACTTTTACCTATGACCTGTAATATTCTCCAATGGGGAGTCTTATGTCACTTGGATGTTTGTATTTGGGGGACTTCTTGTGTCAGAAAAGTCCTTCCTCTTCATAATCCAGCCTGCTATCCCCCCATACTTTGTCTCTGCTGTCCCTTATTTGAGATTTTTGTCAATGATGACACTGAGATGAAGAAGGAAAAACTTAATCTCATAAATAAAAATGTTCTCTTTTAAAATTAAAAAACTAAGCCTTTTTGGTAGCATTTTGCTCTGCATTAGGCCCATAATTAATCATTCTAGAAGGTAGAATAATGTCCTTCCTCTGCCACACACACACCCAGGCCCATGTCCTAACCCCCAGGACCTGTGGGTATGATCCCTTACATGGCAAAAGGGATTTTGTAGGAGTGATTAAGGTTAAGGACTATGAGACAGGAAGATTATCCTAGATTACTTGGATAATCCAGCCTAATCATGTAAGTCCTCTTACGTGGAGACCCCTTTCCTACTTGTAGTCAAAGAACCAGAGAGATGCAGAGTGAGGACTTGGCCACCAGCCAAGGAATGCAGGTGGCCTCCAGAAGCTGGAAAAGGCAAGGAATTGGATTCTCCCCTAGAGCCTTCAAACTCTGCTGTTACAGCCCAGCCAAGTTCATTGCCTGCTGTTCAAGAGGAAGCCAATATGCTTAGACAGCAGGGGTTATAGCACAGAAAGAGGTCAGTATCACAGGCGCCATAAGAGGAAATGGGAGGACTTTCTCAAACCCATCTCCCCAAAAATTTAGGAGAAAGGGTTTTTTAAGACAGTTGGGCAGGCAAAGAGCTAGATGATTGGATCTGCTGATTGGCTCAGCTTGGGGAGGAACCATAGAGGTGTAGAAATTGTCTTCTTTGTAGAGCTGGACTCCTGACCAGGGGAGTCAGTTCCTCATGGGCACTGGTCTGGGTGAGTCAGCCATTCCCCCAGAAGGCAGGGCCTGGAAGACATCTCAGAAACTAGCCTTAAGTTTCACAAAGGTGATGTCACAGATGAGAAAATTTATGACCAGGGCGGTGCCTGTGCTCAGTGGGTAGGGCGCCGGCCCCATATACCAAGCATAGCAGGTTCAAACCCGGCCCTGGCCAAACTGCAACAAAAAATAGCCCGGCATTGTGGCAGGTGCCTGTAGTCTCAACTACTCAGGAAGCAGAGGCAAGAGAATCACCTAAGCCCAGGAGTTGGAAGTTGCTGTGAGCTGTGATGTCACAGCACTCTACCCGGGTGATAAAGTGAGACTCTGTTTCTAAAATCAAAAAAGAATTTATGGGCGGTGCCTGTGGCTCAAAGGAGTAGGGTGCCGGCCCCATATGCTGGAGGTGGTGGGTTCAAACCCAGACCCGGCCAGAAACGGCAAAAAAAAATAAAGAATTTATGACCATCAGTTGTCTGACTCCTAAATAGCAATTATAGGAAAGCAACCTAGGGAACAGTGGCTGTTTGTTATCATTATAGTTATGTTTGTGCCTTTACAAAGTTCGGGTGCTTACCACAGTTCTCAGGGTGTTGGTGAGGAAGGGGGCAGGAGATTGGGGGATCCTCTGATGGTCTGAGCAGTAAGTAGAAGCAGCTCCCAGGGGTGGAGCCGGCAATGAACCACATTCTAGAAGTCAAGCAGTCACTCTCACCCAGGTGACCCTGCAAAGTGTCACTGTTAGCATCACTATGGGTTGGAGCAATTAAAATAATAAACTGTTGAATTCCTACCGTGGTTTTTTGCCCTGACTTTAAAACTTCAGTGGCATCAGAATCACCTAAGGAGCTTATTAAAAAGAGAGATGCTGAGACCCAGCTCAACGCACTCACCAATGTGCTTCTGGCCAGGTTCAAAAAACAAATAGATAACAAAGTTGGAGAACCATGGGCTTATGAACTTGAGCTAGAGCAGGAAGGGAGGCTGGAGGGTACCACATGCGGGGAGCACAGCAGCAGGTGCAGAGGCCAAGTGAACATGACTCGGTGTCACAGAGCAAGCAAAACTCAGTGTTATGATACAGGACAGCAAAAAGATGGCTAGACGGGAAAGGGCCACACACAGTGCCATGAAGGGGAGAGCGAGGGGAAGCGCTGATGGGGGAGTCTCCAGGTGGGAGCCGGGACTCCAGCCGAGGTGCCCATGGCCTTGGGTAGGCTCCAGCCTCCCATCGGGGCAGCAAGGGTTGGTATTGAGCTCTGCAGCCTTGGGCTCCCTGCTGCTCTGAGACATAATGGGCCGCAGAGCCACCACCTTCCAGCTCAGGTTGGCCACCAGGACCACCCAAAACACATCTCCAAGCCTGCAGGGACCTCCACCTCTGTGCCCCAGACAACACTCATCGAAGTTTCTTGAAATCCTCACTGGCTCCAGGGCCGGCTTCCCAAGTGCGGGACCTCCACCGGCACATAGATGGGCTATGCTGGGGTTAGTGCTCTGCTGACACCATATTTGAATTCTCAATAATTTTTTTTTTTTTTTTTAGAGACAGAGTCTCACTTTCTGGCCCTTGGTAGAGTGCCATGGCGTCACACAGCTCACAGCAACCTCCAACTCCTGGGCTTAGGCAATTCTCTTGCTTCAGCCTCCCAAGTAGCTGGGACCATAGGCACCTGCCACAATGCCCAGCTATTTTTTGTTATTGTTGTTGTTGCAGTTTGGCCTGGTTCGGGTTTAACCCACCACCCTCAGTGTATGGGGCCAGCACCCTACCCACTCAGCCACAGGCACTGCCCAAAATTCTCAATAATTTTTTTTTTTTTTGAGACAGACCCTCAAGCTGTTGCCCTGGATAGAATGCTGTAGCATCACAACTCAGCAACCTCCAACTCCTGGGCTCAAGCGATTCTCCTGCCTCCACCTCCCAAGTAGCTGGGACTATAGGCACTCGCCACAATGCCTGGCTTTTTTTTTTTTTGAACCCGCTATCTCCAGTATATGGGATCTGCGCCCTACACCTTTGAGCCACAGGTGCCACCCCAATTCTCAATAATTTTTAATATACAGTGTATGTTTTATTGAGGACAAAGTCACCTAATATAAATTCACCATTTTAGATAGTACAACATGGTACCAGTTAGTACATTCACAATATTATGTAACTACTACCTTTATCTAGTTCCAAAACCTTGTCATCCCCCAACAAGGAAACCTGTACCCGTGGAACGATCGCAGCCCTCTGCCCTTATTTCTCGACAACCACTGATCTGCCTTCTGTCTCTATGGACTCACCAGTTCTGGACATTTCAGGTGAAGGGAATCACACACCTGAGACATTCAGGTCTGGCTTCTTAGCATGCTGCTTTGAGGTCCAGCTGCACTGTGGCAGGCATCAGTACCTCACTCCTTTACGTGGCTGAGTTAATGTCCATGGGACTTAATTTTGGAACAAGATCCTCCACATTTTCACTTTTCAGCAGGCTCTGAAATTATGAAGCTGGTTTTAGGGGGCCTTCATGGGGGGTTAGGAAGTGGTCACCCTTGAGTGGACCATTGCCTCCCTACCTCTCCTCTCTCCACACACCTCCTCCATGCAGCCACAGTGATTCCTGTGGGATGAAGCCTGATCACTCCATTTCTGTGCTTAAAATCCTTCTGGGACAGGCATCATCACCCTCACCCCCATCCTCATGTCCTCTTGGCTACAGGGTCCAGCTCTCAAAGCAGGCCGGGCTGCGGCAAACTTCCATTTCACCCAAGCTTCTACTAAGCCTGAGATTCTCCCTCCCCAGTCCCTACCTCCTCTCACAGATTGACTCAGACACTGTGACTCTGTGATTCCAAGGTCCTCATCTTCAAAAGTGAGGCAATGGTAGAAGGGCTGTGAGCTCCGAGTGACAAAGATGCAATTTGCTTCAAGGCTGACCTTCAAGAAGACAGACTAAAAAATTGATGAGTCCATTTAAGCTTCTGCACTGACACTTCAGGGGACCATAGACCTTACTTACCAGGGAGCTTATGTAACCAATGAGATATAAATAAGTACATGAAAGCATTCCTGCTTCCGTCCAGCTTAATGACCAAGAAACTAATTGTCAGAAATCAGAAAGGGTCTGAAACAGATATGGCTAGAGTGGTGCTGGATATCCTGTGAGGAACCCACCCCAAGAAGCCGGAGTAAATACAGGGACAGAGAGGGCAGGAGTCCAGACTGTCCAGGGGGCAGGTTTTCATTGTGGTCATTTCCATTTTCTACTCTCTCACATCGACTGCCATTAAACCATAGCCAGCACCACCTGGATTCTACTTCCTTCCAACGGTCAGCAGGGGGCAGTGTGCTGGGGACACTGAGCATCTTAGAATCTAGCGTTTGTCCCTCTGGTGTGTCCTCTTAGTGGCCAATGCCTCTGAGGGCCCCTGATAGAAGGACCTCAGCCCTGAGCATGGGTGTCACAAGTCAATCTTCATGGCTGGGCCCAAACCCACATGCTGGGTCCCCAATTGTCAAAGCTAACACCTGCCACCAAAGTCTTCCCTTCCTACCTCACCTGGCTCTGGGTGTCCTTGCTCCATCAGGGCAACCCTTTCCTATCTGCCGTCTTTCACCTTCCACAGATTCCTCCATGCCAGCCCTCAAATGTGCTCATCTCCCCACCTGCACAAACCCCCCAGGCTGGACTCTGCCTCAGTCAAAGCCAACAGCTCCTCCCACCTGCCACAATACATTGACATCTGCCGTCCATCCTTCCTCATGGTCATCTGGGCTCCCAGCCTCAGCCTCACACCCCACAGTCCTCCATCCATAGAATGATCCTTCTGATCACAGCTTAACCAACACTTCCCTGCCTAAGCCTTCCCATCCCCTTTGCTATTCCCAAGAAGAGGCCGCGTCTTAGCTGGGCATTTGAGATCTGCCATGACCTGGCCCCCACCTCATCTCTGGGCCATCACACACCTTGCAGCATGCCCTCCCTTTTACCTAACTGCCACCTCTACGAGCCTCAGTTTTCCCATCTACAAAGTGAGCATTTTGGACCAGCTAACCCCTGAGATTCCTCCCTTCTGGTTCTAAAAACGCATACCACTTAGCCTTTGTTCTAAATATCTAAAAGCTTTCCATGGAAAACTCAGGAACAGGAGGTAAAGATGCCAGCGGAAGCAGTGGGCGCATTCTCTCTCATGCTTTCTTTTCCTCACTGCTTTCAATGTATTTTACCATCTTGTGAACAAAAATAGCCTGGTTTGATTCCCTAAGGAAAAAAAAATAGGAAAGAGGCTTAGAGTCAAATTAGTGTCCACTCTCAAAAAATCAAAAGAAAAAGTAAAGAGGAGAGAAAAACAAACAAACAAAAAAGCATGGAGGCATCAGACTCACAGCTCAGCCGGAAGAGTTAGCTGCCCACAGCTGGGAAGCCAGATAGGGCCACGGAGAATGGGGAAGTTGAGGCAAGAAGAATGCTTTGCCCAAGATCTGGGCTCCCTACTGGGATTCTGCTCATGGGTCTCATGACCTACATATGCTTAAAGCAACAATGGCACATATCAGCTCAGACACAGAATCATCCATTCTTGCTTGGCTTATCAGATGAGATCAAGAGCTCACCTGCCAGAGAGTGAGCTGATCCTCAGAATAGAAAGTGCATGTAATTCTTTGTATCGGGGGAAGAGGTCAGATTATCTTTTTTTTTTCTTTCTTTCTTGGTCCTTGAAGCTGCATTGATGTATGTTTGGCTTCCTGGAGAGGAAGAAGAGGGTAGATGATTTTATGGTTGGGGGTCACCACAACATGAGGAACTGTATTAAAGGGTCATGGCATTAGGAAGGTTAAGAACCACTGGGATAGAGAAATGTGTCTCGGAGCCCCTAGAGAATTGGGACCCTGGTTATTACTTCTAGGTAGTGGGAAGAGGGGATGGGAAAAGAGATAGGAACTTTCACTCTTTTATTTTTATTTCATCTTAATTATTTGATTCTTTTTCAATCAACATATGCTATAGTTGGCTTGGCGTTTTGTTTTGTTTTTAACATGCACAGAGATGACAGGAGAAGTCTTATTTCCCGTGTTGTTCAAGGAAACAAATCAACCCTGGAAGCCTAAATTAACTTGTTGTCCATCTTCAGTTTGTTAAAGTATTGTCTCTAACAGGGGTTGGCCAACTATGGCACAGATCCAGCTGGCATTTGTTTTTGTAACTCCCAAAAGTTAAGAATGATTTTTACATTTTTAATGCCTCTTTTTAAATCCAAGGAAGAAGATTATTTCATGACGTGACATGTGAAAATTGTATGAAATTCAAATTTTAGTGTTCATAAATAAAGTTTTATTGGAACACAGCCATTTGCATTCATTTACACATTACCGACGGCTGCTTTCAAACTACACCAGGAAAGACTATGAGTACGGCCCAAAAAGCTAAAAATATTTACTATCTGGCCCTGTACAGAGAGAGTTTGATAACCCCAACTCTATACCACAACATTCTGGTGTCTGAGGTCTTCGAGAATTAAGAATATATTGAAAACTAAAATTTTAATCAAACATTTGCGGAAACTTGAGTCTATTCTTGAAGAACTCTATTTGAAAACTTAAGGACTTTGTGATGTGGGGTTCTTTCCTCTTTATTTTTACATTTTTCTCTATGGAAACTTTAAATGTATTCAATAGTATGCAGAACAGTATCATGAGCCCCCACGCACCCCCTTACCCTACCCACAATTACCAAATTTATGGCAACCTAGTTTTAACTACACCCCACCAATGTCCCCCCCTCCTGCACTATTTTGAAACCAATCCCAGACAGGATATAATTTCATCTGTAAATATGTCACAGCAAACACTATTTTAAAATAAAAATTTTACAACGAGGGGGAGACAGTGACAGGGCGATGTGTAATGAGGAGCTTGCTGTGGAAGAATCCTGTGGGGGGTGTAGATAGGGGACGCTCTGTAATGACTGAGAAATGCGTGTACACCAGCACCTCACCTTCCAACCAAAACTCCTGGCTGGAGGATAGCTGCCAGCTGAGGGGATGGAGTGGCCCCTCTCCCTTCTACTATGATCAAAGCAGGAAAAAAAAAATAGGTAGAACAGGGACAAGGAGGCTTGTTGACGCCATTACACTTGTAGCTTCAAGAGTTCTTGGAAGCTGGGTAAGTCTTGGCAGAAGGCGCAATCCTCCCTGGCAGGGAGTGATGTCTGATCTTTCTTTTCCCTTGATAGCCAGGGTCAACCATGAAGCAAGGAGAAGCCAGTTGCCTTCATGAGTCCAGACCCCCTCTTTGGGTTTTCTCCCTTCTGCCACTGAAAATATCCATATTAAAAACAATGTAAAGCCAGCAATATAAATAGTAATCAAAGTCTGATTTTCATGAAAGTATGGCTATAGCCAGAAGTTAACCAGCCATTGTTCTGGGACTCCCTTGCTGATGTCATTTCTTTTTTTTTTTTTTTTTTTTTTTGGCCAGGGCTGGGTTTGAACCAGCCACCTCCGGCATATGGGGCTGGCGCCCTACTCCTTTGAGCCACAGGCACCACCCCTGATGTCACTTCTTAATGGAACTATGTTCCCTGACAGATACGAGATTTGTGACTCCCCCCAGTACTTCTATAGATAATTTTGCTGTTGTAAATCTTAAGACCGGTCTTTGAGGTACGTTTCAGATTATGCATTCTAGAGATCTCATGACACCAAACAGATCCATGGACAGGTGTGGGAACAGATCCAATAGCCCCCAAGTCCCCCTACCCAGGAAATCTCCCAACTGAGAAAATAATTTCTACATCCCAACCCACTGAGTTTATCCCCCACCAATCTGCAGACCCAGTTCTCCAGCCCGTTGTTTGCCAAGCCGTCATTTAAAACCTTAGTTCCCAAATTCTTGAGGAGATGGATTTGAGAAGTTCCTCCCATCTCCTTCACAGTGCCTGTGCCTGTGATATTGAACTTTCTCTGCTGCAACTCCTGCTGTCTCAATGTATTGGCTTCCTCTTGAGCAGCAGGCAATGGACCTGGCTGGGCTGTAACACCACTCCAAGAACCCAAAAGACACAGGAGAAATAAGCAAGGATGAGAATAATCACATCAGTGGTCAGTACCGCAGGGGAGGCAGTGTCCTTGAAGGGGAGAGGCAACCCTAGAGAGGGGAGAGGTGAGGCAGGGAGAGGGAAGAGAAAGGAAACTTCCCCTAAAGGTTTGTGTCTCCGGGGTAAGCTAATCACATCAGGGATGCCATGGCCTCCTGGCCAGCTTAATGTGTAGAAGTAGCCGGTTATAGTTTACAGTTAGCCAAGCAAGCGCTATTCCAAGGGACTGGGTGGGCGGTATTTCATGCAGGTGGCTAACATCTGCAATCAATTGAATTAAAATAAAGAAGATTATCCTACATAAGGTGGGCAGGCTTAATCCAATCAATTGAAAGGAGCAAAACAAAGGTTTCCCTGAGGAAAAAGAAATTCTGTCTCAAGACAGAAGCATCGGCTCTGGCCCAGTCTGCCCTAGGAATTTAGACTTGCCAGGCCCCACAACTGCATGAGTCAACTCCTTGAAATAAAATTCTTTATACATACACACAGACTGATATATACAGTGTGTGTGTGTGTGTGTGTGTGTGTATACACACACATATATCTCCTGATTCTGTTTTTCTAGAGCACTCTGATTAATATACATTCTTAACATTTCTTTCTCTTGACTTTATACAGTTGTGATAGCAATAATTCGTAATAATACTAGGCCGGCGCAATGGCTCATGCCTGTAATCCTAGCACTCTGGGAGGCCAAGGCAGGTGGATCGCCTGAGCTCAGGAGTTTGAGACAGCCTAAGTAAGAGCAAGAGCTGGTCTCTACTAAAAATACAAAAATTAGCCAGGCATGGTGGTGGACCCCTATAGTCCCAGCTATTGGGAGGCCGAGGCAGAAGGATGGCTTGAGCCCCAGTGTTTGAAGGTACTGTGAGCTAGGCTGACACCATGGCACTCTAGCCTGGGCAATAGAGTGAGACTATCTCAAGAAAAAAGGTAATACTCAACATTTATTGGGTATTTACTATGTAGTGAAAGCTGTTTTAACTCTATTAAGGTATTTAATCCTCAAACAGCCCCCTGAGGGTAGACACTATGACTGTGCCCATTTTACAGATGACAAAACTGAGACAGAGGAGAGAGATCGCTGTGGGTCTGCAACAAAGAGCTAATAGAGCCTGAGAGCAGGGGCCAGGAAGGCAATTTTTCCTTCATTGTGGGCTAAGCTGAAATCCCAGCAACCAAACAGGGCGGGCTCCAGCTTTCTACTCGTGCTGTAGCAGTGCCAGCAAAGCACAAAGGCGTCTAGATAAATTACCCCATTGCATTTCTGTTCTACCACAGTGAACATGATAATAGAGTAAATCTTCCCATTTTCTTGTTTACACTTTCCTTCCTATTTTATCTTATTTATGTTGTGCTTGAGGAGTTACTAATTCAAAGACACCTGAATCAAGCCTTGTTACTGCGGGAGACAGCCAGAGAAGCAGTTACCCGACGATGCCAACTGCAGTCTGTGCTGGAGGATCTGCCTCAGACGGCACCGGGGGTTTCTCACCAACGTCAGTGATCCAGGCTGCTTCTCAGCTCCAGCTCCAGTCTGGAGACAGAGCCCCGCCTGCGGATGATTCCCGAGAAGGGGGAGGGTTTTTTTTTCTCCTTCCTCTGCCTGGAAAACATATTTGACTGCTTTGCGATCCGAACCCAAACAGCCTACAAAAGTGTTGGAGTGCCCTGAAATACAGCGAGCTGGGACACGGGGAGACACAAAGGCGGGGTTCCTCCAGCCAGGCCAGCCCGGGAGAGCCCTGGGGGCTCCTGCCTCTTGCCTCCTCCCCAGTGCGGGGAAAGTGGGAAAAGCCTGGGAAAGAAGGAATTCGCTCTCTAAAGTAGAAGCCTCCTACAGACATACGGTATGAGAGTCCGCAGTTTGGGAGCTTGGTGGACCCCAACACAGCACATACCATGGTGAACTCTGGAGCCCAATCAGCAAAGGGCCTCTCGGGCATGGAGCTCACTCCCCAAATGAGGCATCAGGTGAGCGATCTGCTCCTTTCCACCATCCCTTCTCTTCCATTCCACCCAGGACCTCTCTTCTTTGATGCCACATTGGTCTGTTGGCAGGACTATGTCACATTGGTTTGTAGACAAGAGGGTCTCCTCCGTGGAACCAAAAGCTCCCGAGGGGAAGGGACTGCACCCAGAGAAGTCCAGTCCTCCCATCTCATTGTTGTCTCCCCCCACCCTACCCTGACACTCACAAGGAGTTTACCCCTCAGGGCTCTGGGTGCTGGAGAAATGGAAATGAACAAGACAGGCCTGGCCCATGCCCTTCCGGAGATTATATTCTACTCACTTGCTCAGGCAACACATTTATTGAGCACTTTCTATGCATCAGGCACTGTTCCAGGCGCTGGGGATACTGAAGTGAACAAACAGAAGAAAAATCCCTGCCGTGGGCAGCGCCTGTGAATCACAGGAGTAGGGCGCTGGCCCCATATGCCGAAGGTGGTGGGTTCGAACCCAGCCCCAACCAAAAACTGCAAAAACAAAAATCCTGCCGTGGTGCAGTTTGCATTCTGGAGAGACATTAAATCAGTCCTTATGTAAGTTCATCATTATGAGTGTGTAGCTGCCAGGACAGAGGAAAGCACAGGACGGAAGAAATACAGCCTGGTCACCTGCTCCCCAGGGAACTGCATTAACTGAGGCCTAATAGGAGAGGGGGCCAGGCAGAAGGGACAGGTAAGGAGGAAGGGCCTGCCTGGCAGAGACTCCTGAGATGGAAGAAAGGCTAATCTGGAACTGAAAGACCAGCATGGGAACATAGGAAAAAAGCTGAAGGACAGGCTCAGTCTGTAGGGACTTGTGACTAAAGGTTCTGAGACTTTATTCTCAAAGCAATAGGGAGCCACAGAAGAGTTTTAAGCAAGGGAGATACATGATCAGAAGTGTGTTTATAAAACATGGTGCTGGCGGCAGCTGGGTAGAGAAAAAATGGCAAGGGGGTAAGAGTAGGGTGACCAGATTTTAACATGGGTAAGGCGGGACAACATGGCCAGGGGCCGGGCAGGGGCAGGGTGGGGACGGGGCAGGGGACTGGGCAGGGCAGAGCCTGACAATGCAAACTTTGATAAGCAGTTATGGATAATCACTTCTCAGCAATTATTTGTTATTATTACAGTTTAACATTATAAAATTAACAAAAATAATATAAAACTCATATTCTGGTGAAATAGCCACATGGCAGCCAAAAACCGTATATTCCCTTCTTGTTCTCCCGCCCGTTCGTGCATTCTTTCCAAAAATCAGGACTTTTTAAAATGCCGTGAGATGCAAGACAAATTGGTCAAAAGTCGGACGTCTAGTCACCCTAGGTAAGAGCCAAAGCAGAAAGACAAATTAGGAGCTACCACAGCAGACTGGGGAGATGGAATTCACCCTCTCATAGTTCTAAGGCTAGAAGTCTAAAATCATGGAATCAGCAGGGTTCATCCTTCTGAGGGCTAGCAGGGAAGGTCTGTTCCAGGCCCCTCTCCAGCTTGTCAATGGCTGGCTTCATCTTTACATGGTGTTTGCCCTGTAGGAATGTCTGTCTGTCTCCAAATTTCCCCTTTTTACTGCATATAAGGACACCAGTTATAATGGGTTGGAGAATACCCTAAAGACCTTATCTTAAATGCATCACCTCTGTAAAGGACCCTATCTCCCTTAAAAAATAAAGGGCACATTCTGAGGGCCTGGGGTTAGGAGTTCAACATATGAATTTGAGGAAGATGCAATTCAAATCATAACACTGACTAAGGAAAGTTTGATGGGAAAGATTTAATGACCTTTCATATTTCCAAGGAGACCCAAGTTGCAACAACCCCTCTTGTGTCCCTTCCAACTGCCTACCAGTGGTGTCCAAAGTTGTGGCTTCTGTGAACCACGTTGGAAGAAGAGTTGTCTTCAGAACGTTCTACACAAATACTACTGGAAAAAAAAAAGGTTCGTGCATAATTTTCATGGTATCTGCCACCACAGATAACCAAAATGTCCTTATATATGATGTCTGACAATTAAGCTCATGAACTTGCCACTGTGTACTTATGTTGGCAGAGCTGTACAAACGGTGAGGTTTTGTAACCCCAACATATCATTATCTCACAACTGTGTTCATGTCAACATGTGGTGGTGTCTTGCTAAATGCCACTCATTATCATTGCATGTTTTTGTGTGCCATTGAATGTTGATGCTTGAATTAGAGCAACAAACAAACATTCATAAATTTCTTGTTAAACTTGGCAAGAGTGGAAGTGAAATCAGAAACATGTCAGTGCAAGTTTATGGAGATAATGCCACAAAGAAAACAGCAGTGTACAAATGGATTAAACATTTTTCTAAGGAAAGAAAATGTATGACTGATGAAGAGAGGTCAGTGAGACCAGTAATGAGTGGGACTGATGAAAATATTGCAAAAATTTTTTGAATTCTTCATTAATATCGTCAGCTAACAATGAGAAGCATAGCAGACCAAGTAAACATCAATAGGGAAATAATTAGGAAGATCTTAACTGAAAATCTTGGCATGCAAAAAGGTGTGGTCCTTGTATCACAACAATGGACCAGCACTGTCTGTGAGGGAGTTTTTAGCCAACAATGAATAACTGTATTAGAACACACTCCCTACTCACCTCACCTGGCCCCCAATGACTTTTTTCTTTACCCAAAGATTGCCAGGGTCCTGCTGCAGGGGCAGGGTCTTTTAAGACCTGTGGATCTGGCTGTGATTGATTGAAGAAAAGCTAAAAGTGGCAAGAGATAAAGAGACAGGACACACAGACTAGAGTGTTCAAAGGTAGGAACACAGGGGACCACCACTAGCTTGTGGGGTTTCAGCAAATGGTCCTGAGTGTTTGTTCCACTTAGCCTATTTTTTTTTTTTTTGAGACAGAGCCTCAAGCTGTCCCCCTGGGTAGAGTGGCATGGCATCACAGCTCAGCAACCTCCAACTCCTGGGCTCAAGCAAGTCTCCTGCCTCCACCTCCCAAGTAGCTGGGACCACAGGCACTCATCACAAAGCCTGGCTATTTTTTGGTTGTAACCATCATTGTTGTTTGGCAGGCCCAGGCTGGATTCGAACCTGCCACCTTAGGTGTATTTGGCTGGCGCCTTAGCCACTTGAGCCATAGGCACCGAGCCCTACTCAGCTTTTATTGAAAGCCATTATCTCATTTAGCCCAGAGGGTAAGCTGAGGAAGAGAAAAAAATGTCAGCAGTGTCTCTGAGTAAGCATGTCAGCTCTTATTCTATCTATAATCATTAACTTTAAGGGTCTGAGCAGCCTTGAGAAATCTGAAACCTGAGCCTTATGTGGGGGCAACCTCCTGTCTGTGGTCACACACACAGATTCCTTGGGGGAGGATAATCCCCTTTAGTCCTTTGTGGAGTAGCAGCCACAGCATCAGTCTCCTCCGAAGAATTGGTAGAACAGAAGAATTTTCCTCTGATCTCTACCCCAGAGGTAGCTTCCTCTGTTGATTAGGGTATAAGACCCCCACTGCCCATATTTCAGAGCTCGAGCTGTTCCCTTGATCTCCGCCCTAGCCATAATACAAATCCCCACAATGGGTATTTGCTTTGACTGTTGACTGGGCAGGGAACAGCCTGGTTGATATTCCCCCTCCCAGGCCTTGCATACAGCCTCCTACATGGCCATTCTCTTCTTCAGAGTATTTACAGACCTAGCAGGGGTATTTACAAGCTGTATACCTTATAGGCCAGGCTTCTAGAAAAAGCAGGAGCTGCTCAGATAAGTAACTTAGCTGCTGGTTTAAAAGTAAACTAGCTAAACTGTTTTTATTCCACCTTGCTCAGCTTGTTTCTCTGTTCTCCCCTTTTACTGGGGGTGCTTTCCTTTGCCAAAAATGGGGTCTTCCATCCTCATTCTGCCTGCAAAAGATATAGGAAATAGTGAAATGAAAACATTCTGATGGCATTCAGGACATCAAGGATCATATTGACTACAGCTTTGATGGCCGTTCCAGAAAGTGTTCCAAAATTGCTTTGAAAGGTGGACTAGGCACTGGCATTGGTGCATAGCTTCCCAAGGGGAGTACTTTGAAGGTGGCCATAGTGATATTCATTAGTGGGGTATGTAGCACTTTTTCTAGAATGAGTTCTTAAATTGAATTGTCCAACCTCATAATCTTCATGCGGCCCAAGGTCCACAGGTTAGACACGCCTGATCTCTGACTGTGTGATGATGGTTTGCTCACTTGTGATGGTGCCCTACAGAGAGGACCACATGGCTCTGAGATTCCCATGGATTCCCAAGGTAAAAACCCAACCCCAACAGACATTCCTGCTAGACACTTAAACCAGAAGGACAGAAGGGCCTGCACTAGCCACAGAGCATGAACAGGTGAAATCTAAGTAGGACACAGCAGGGAAGACCAAGAAAGGAGCACAATAGGTAGCCTGTTTTCCTGTCTTTTCCCAAAAATGTCTGGAACTTTACCTGCAGTATTATTGTCTCCTCTCAGAGGTCCCCAAATCTGAGTCATAGTCACTGGGGAGCTTCCCAGGCCCCACCCTTGGAGATTCCAGGGTGAGACCCCAGCCTGCTATTTTTATACCAAGTCCCAAGTGACTCCGGTCTCCAGTTTGGAAGCTGTGGTGCCACCGGCCTTTCTTCCACCAACCTAAAGATAAACACATGCTCAGGGCTCTGTAGAAGCCAGCGATTTTGATCTGTGGGGAACTGGCACAATTCCTAGCCTGTGATTATCCTTCTTGGTTGTCT
Source organism: Galago senegalensis (assembly GCA_963575145.1). NCBI lineage: Eukaryota > Metazoa > Chordata > Mammalia > Primates > Galagidae > Galago > Galago senegalensis. Next base: position 15,010 of record CAUYTI010102442.1, read on the forward strand.
CAAGGCAGATTCTGATTTCCATTTCTATTCCTGCCTCTCAACTCTGATTACTTCAGCAAGTGGCTCTCAATTGCCCCATTCTTTTCTTTCCTAAAGAGATGCCTGTAACTTCAAATTTTATACATATATACGTGTGTGTGTGTGTGTGTCTGTGTGTGTGTGTATAAAGCTTTGTGCTTTCTACTTCAGGAAGTGGTTCAGGAAAAGACTTCATTTGTCCTGCCTTTGATTCCCTTAAGTCCACAGAGACAGCCTTACATGACAGTGACTAAACCTTTCTAAGTCAGTGGAGAGGACCACGGATGGGTCATACTTATGCACTCCTTTGGATCAGTCGCCCAGCTGAAGTTGTCGGCTCCCTGGCTGATGCCACAGCCCCTCAACACTCACCTCCACACACTGAAGGCTCCTGAGGGCAAACATTGTAACTTTTCACCTGTGGCTATGGGTACAGGTTGGGTCGGGGTGGAAAACCAGAAGTCCCTGGGAACATAGGCCCCTGGAAGCAATCCTCAACCAATAGACAGACCAGGAGTTGGTGGCTCGATACTCTGGCTTCCTTGTCTCTAGATTGGGATAACTCCGAGGGATGTTCCACACTGGACCCCATGGTCTCCCGGTAACTCACAGTGGCCACCTGCTTGGTAACACACCCTCATTGGCTTCCTTCCCTGACGTCTCACTTCCCTCGCTTCTCAAACAGTGTTTCGAGATCCCATCCCCAGGAAACTAGTTGTGCTCAAGTCGTTGTCTCAATATCTCCTTCAGAGAGAAGGCAACGCAAGATAGGCACTAAGCTGTTCTTCTGTGCTTGGTCACAGCTCTCACTCAAGAACTCACAGGCAAGACCATGCTACATTTAGGTCATTTAGGGCACAACAACATAGTCTAGAAGGCCATTTCTCACAGCACTAAATCCAATCCCATAATTCAAGCTGAGTGTCTCTCTGAGACCGTGGACCAAACTGGGGTTGAAACCCAAATAAATTGTCAACATCTGCAAACCCATTGGAGTCAACGTAAGCCACGAAAGAGTTTTTTGGAGGTGGGATTGTAACATGGTGCGGCCACTTTAAAAACCATCTGGCAATTCCTCCAAATGTTAAACACGGAGATACCGGAAGTCCTAGTGATTCTACTTCTAGGTCTATACCCAAGAGAATTGGAAATAGGTGTCCCCATTGTACAAGAATGTTCATAGCAGCAGTATTCCTAACAGCCCCATAGTGGAAACAACATACATAGTCATCAACTCAACTGATGCCTGGGTAAGTTACAAGTAATATGCTCATACTATGGACAGTTCCTTCATCCATAAAAGGAATGAAATACTAATGCGTGACACAACATGGATGGACCTTGAAAATATTATGCTAAGTGAAAGAAGCCAGTCACCAAAGGCCACATATTGTATGATTCCATTGATATGAAATGTTCAAAATAGGCTGATTCACAGAGACAGAAAGTAAATTAGTGCTTGGCAGGGATGATAAGGACTGACTGCACAGACAGGGTCTCTTTGAAGGGGGAGTGGTGAAAACGTTCTAAAGTTAGACAGTGGTGATGGTTGTGCAACTCTGGGAATATTCTAAAAACCACTGGATTATATTCTCATGCAAGGTGAATTTTATGGTATGCGAACTCTCTCTACGAAGCTGCGACTTGAAGGAGAGAAACAGAAAGATTGGGACTATGTGCGTTTCGGGAGGCCCCCATGAAACCATGCCTCTAAAGCTTTTACAACTTTCTATCTTCTCTGAAGTGTCTCTTCAAATCCATGTCACAACCTCCGACGAAACAGAGAGTCTTGGTGGTGGCAAAGGTGAAATCCAAGCAGAGGCCGGGTACTGCTGGGGCTTGGACCCACAGCCATGCACCCTAAGCTCAGGGAGAAGCCACACAGGGCCAGGGCTTAGGTAGGATCAAACTGAAGACTCGAGGGATCCCAGATGGGGACAAAGCCAGGGCCACACCAAGAGCTGCTTTCTACACCAGGTAGGCAGCGAGCATGGCCATCTGAGAGGGTCCCTGGAGAGAAACCTAGAATGATCCATCATTCAAATTGAGACCAAAGAGCTGGACAGTTTCTCATAGTATCCACGCAACAGCCCTGCTCCCTGGAGATTGTAAGAGCATGCAGATAAAGAAACGTGACCCGGTGGGGTGCTGTGACTCACCCAGGTACAAGGCACGTACATTGAGAAGGCAGAATTCAAACTCAGGCCTACACGACTCCAAGGCCTGTGCACATTGCCCCTTGGTGCCCATTTCACAGACAACTCAAAGCAAAAATAGTTACCTTTACAATTCTTTCTGTTGAACTTATTTAGGTGTGGGCAGGAACATGGCCCCACTAGTAGCAATTGCTCCTTAACTTACACCAGATTTGTTTGTAGCTCTAAAATGGACATAAAACCTATGCCACAGAGCTGCCAAGAGGAGTAACACGTTGCTCTACTACAGCACCTGGTAGGTAGCTGATGGCTCTTTCCCTCACGGTTAGTTGTAGTCCATAGAATTACAAGATGGGGACGGCGAGGCCTTCAGAAACCTCCAGTCCTATCCAGAAGACAACAGACTGAGAAACTGAGGCTCAGAGAAAGTGAAGGACTTGCCCACAGCCATCCAGCACAAGGGCTCGATCCTTCAGAGAAAGCTCTACTCCACGTTCCTGAGTTTTGTGGGTTTTTTTTTTTTCCCCTAAATGCTGAAGAGCAAAACAACTCCTCCTCCAGTAATCCTCGGCAACTCTCGATAAAGACACTTCTCTGGCATAAAAACTAAATTGCCTAAATATGGCTAACTCTTGGATAATGCTAGTTAATCCTGGCTAATGTTTAATTCTCCAAAGCATCTTTTCCCATCAATACACTTTTTTTGTGTGTGAGCAAGTCTCATTTCTCATTTGCCTTGTGTTTCTTATGGAAATGTAATTTGTACATACATCCTCCCTGCATAAATATTTAGCTCATCATTGTGCGGCGCAAATTTCCTGCAAATTAGGTGGAAATCAGCCTCGGCTGACAGAAGCATCTATACTCATCCGGGGAGAAATCATTATTAGTTAGAACTTATTAAGCCCTGACAGTAAGTACTAGATGGGCCTGGGAACTTCAATAAATATTGAATGCAAATGTACACCAAAGGCTCGAGCTTAGATTGTTCTTATAGTTTCTACCTGCCGGGGGTTAGCAACATGGGGAGGAAAGAAAATGGGTGGAAACTTGGCTCTTTCCATTGCAAACTGTTTCAACAAGAACAAATCACTGAATCCCTCCTTATCTATACAATAGGCCTACCCATACCTGTCTCACAGGGATTTTACTATAATATAAAGATGAAATGAGATTATATGTGTAAATTATCTACCACGAGGCCTGGCACATCCTAGATGGTCCATAAATGTTTCACTTCTTTTTTTTTTTTTTTTTTGAGACGGAGCCTCAAGCTATCCCCCTGGGTAGAGTGCCATGGCATCACGCTCACAGCAACCTCCAACTCCTGGGCTCAAGTGAGTCTTCTGCCTCAGCCTTCCAAGTAGCTGGGACCACAGGCACCCCCCACAACGGCCGGCCATTTTTTTGTTGCAGCCATCATTGTCGTTTGGCGGGCCCGGGCTGGGGATTCGAACCCACCACCTTAGGCGTATGTGGCTGGCGCCCTAGCCACTTGAGCCACAGGTGCCGAGCCATGTTTCACTTCTAACAAACCCGTGAACCCCAAGTGAGTGAGATGCGGAACTGTTAGCTCCCACATTGGGTTTAGTTGGATCCCGCACCCCCATACTATGAACATAATTTGCTCCGATCTCAAAGGGGTTTTATTTGAAGATTATGGTTATCTCTGCCCATATGACATAAAACTAAGTGGAGAGCCATTTTCTAGATAGTATGGGATAGAAATCGACATGTTTATACAAATTTCATCATTAAACTTTGTAGCCAACGCTGTCCACGTCTTGCCCATACATACCTCTTGGATATTTCATTGTGCTCCAGCAAATTCCAGTGGTCATTATCTGTATCTTTGTACCCAAGGGATCATGTTCCAGGAAACCACTATGCCAGTGCTCGGAAGGCCACGTGTCCCAGGGAAAGAACACGCCCCGCAGAGCTTCCCTCAAATCAGTGACCACAAGAGTGGAGTATAAATACCCCAGCTCCCTCTCACGTGGGATCAGCCAGAGGCCCATGTTTTGCACCATCTCCCCAAGTTTCCCCACAGTTTACACCGCCACAATTGCCAGCTCAATAATATACATCGCTGGCTTCTTTCCTTCCCTGTTTCACTTCCCAATTTGTGAGGCTTGGAAGGGATTCAGAGTATATGACCCAAAATGTACGACTCTGAGAAAAAGCAGAGACACAGGACAAGCCCTTTGCCCCCCTCCATCTGCCTGAAAGAATGTAAATTCCTCTTGGGAAGGTGTTCCAGCCCCTCCCACAGCAGGAAGGGGAGCGTAATCTTATCACCAGAAAGGAGATGGCAGAAGAGTCTTCGCAAACGAATCTTACTAACTAGCCCTGTCTACCAAGAGTTTCCGGTCTATCTATCTGCCTCCCCACAGTTGGCTGCCCCTAAAAGTTCAAAGTAATTTTCCTTTGTCTTGTCACGCTGCAGAATTATTGTTCTTTTGTAAAATGCTATAGCAAGCCCCAAGTTCTAGCCACCCCTTTGAGTCAGTCCTCACTGCGTTCTCTCATGTGTGTTAATAAACTTCTGTTTGTTTTTCTCTTGTTAATCTGTCTTTTGTCGGCTGAATTTGCAGGGCCCCTGCCAAAAAACCTAGAAGGGTAGAGAGAAAAAAAATTTTTTCTCCTCCTCTACAACCTCCACTTCCCAGATAAATATCCTTCCCTTGAATTTTTGTCTTAGCATCTGGGAGAGCCCAAAATAAGTCAAGTGTGTGCCAGGTTCTCAGAGCTATGCCTAAAATTTGGGATCAGACCAAGCACAATGCAGAAATGAGAGGAGCTCTCCTCCCCTGCAGGTTGGCCCTCCAGAGCTCAGCCTCAGATGCCCAGCGGCACACCGGGCAGCCCCTTGGTCTTTAATTCAACGCAAAAGTGTGATCCCCCCTCTACCCGCACCTCACACACACCTTGGAACAACCCCATCATCCACTCATCCTTCCAAGCCAGAAATCTGGACATGTGATAGGATGATCGTCTCTTTTTCCCTTTCCTTCCCTGTTCCCCACCACTTCCAGCTGTTCACAAAATCCTGCCAATTTGACCTCCTTAATCACCCCTGAAATCAATCACTTCTCTCTATTCTTCTAAACGTTATACCAAGCAAGACCACCACCATCTCTGGCTTAGACCATTGCAGACGGTTCCTCCCTGCTGTCCCATATCCACCTGGGCTCTCCAAAATCCTCTCTCCATGCCGCAGCAAAAGGAATATTCTTTTTAACTGCAAATGATAATAGCAACAGTAGCATTTAGTGAACACTTTCTTTCTGCTGGGCGCTGCTCTGATCCAATGGCTCCCCAACCTAAAATCTTCCATGGTGCTTAGAATAAAAACCCCAGCTCTTCGCTTGATCCTACAAGGCTCTGGATGACCTGGTGCCCCTTTTCTCCACAGCTCCTTCTCTTAACATGTCTCCTGCTGGATCTAATCACAGAAGTTCCTTTTTTTGAACAATTAATTGTGTGGGTCAGTTTTCCACTTGGATTTTCCCCCTGGAGAACTGACTTTTGAATGACCATCAATGCCAACTCCCTGTCCCCAACCTCCTTGCTACCCATAGTCCTCCTAGACCCTACTGGGAAGCCTCCCCCCTCAGGAAATCAGGAGAAAGCCCTTCCTCCTCAGTGTCTCTGCTAAAGCAGCTGGGACGATCTTGAAAGTAAGGGTGGCCCCTTTTGTCCCCTTTAACAACCCTTAGGTTCTTTAAAACAAGACCCTCCCAGACTCCTACAAGCCCCGGCATAGGGCCCAGCATACAGTAGGTGCTCAATGAATGTTTGTCGCATTAATGAGTGAAGCCATCCAGTCTTAATCACAAACATTTGGGATGCTTCCCACAAACTGCCTTCCCCTGGGGAGCCCACAATTGATTGGACAATTACTTTACTGGAACAAATCACCCTCAGGCGCTGGATAAAACTATTCAATGAACACGGCTGACAAAAGTGCTGATTGCGCGGCTCTGACCCTGAAAATAATTACATGCGCCAGCATCCATCTGCCTGTGGGCTAGCCTGGAAGGGGGTCCTCACCTCGAAGCAGCTCTGTCTTCTAAATAAACTCAAAAGAGCCTAGTTGTCATTTCCCTCAGGATCACTAGGGCTTGTTAGAAATCAAACAGAAGCAGGTACGAGGTGTAATCTGCACATGCAGCCACTTCCCCAGGTTCCAGCAGCCTCCTTTAATCATCTCCATCATAAACACCAAATGATAAGAGCCCCCTACTCCCTGAGAACTCTGCAGCATAGCTAAGAGCCCAGGATCAAATGACGGCTGTGCCCTCAGCCTACACATCAGCCATGGCCCACCCATTAATTACCTTCTTTCCACACACACTGAAAGGCTGGAAGTCATCCTCAATGTTTCTGTCTCTTCGTCCGTCCGTCCATTCATTCTTTCTTTCCATAGGCATTTATTGGACACCTATTGGGAAGTGTTGGGGAGCCTGACACAGACACCCACAAACCCTTCCCCCGTCCTCCTAATACTAAAGAGGCAAAGGATCAGATGGGGCTAGCCCCACCTGGGAGAAGGGCTAACTTCCCCAGCAAACTATATTATTTGCCCACCCACTATGGCCCCATATAAAAGAGACCTGGGTCCCAGTCCCACATCAAGTCTTTCTGTATTTGCACACGCCTCTGTCTTTCACTTACCGAAGCTGGGCTCTGACTGTGAGCTCCCTCAGCTCAGTAACCTTCCCTGAATTGCAGGTGGCCCCAGAGCAAAGCCTGAGGGTCAAGATTGTGTTTTGCCTGACTCCTTCTTACCTCTCCAGCCTTGTAGAGAGAGAGAAAGTGCCCCAGGGAAACCCAACCCTTCTAGGGGTGACAAGGAAGAGGCTTCTTGCAGAACTAAATGGAAGACAACCTTGGAAGTACAGATGCGAAACAGTCCCATGACTGAGAGTCTATTTATAGAGTCAAAATACTAATAGGAGGAGAGAACACCTGTTCTTTCCTACTGGCCTGAAAGTCTAGTTAATCTGCCTTAGTCTGGGCCATAAGGGCCTCAAGCAACCAGGTGATAGAAGGTCAGTCTTGGGTTATTTTCCAAGCAAAGACACACCTGGGGCTTGGCTGTCCCCCGGGACTTCAGGACCCCTGAAAAGCCCTCTGTCTCCAGCACACCTGTTCCCCTCATCCACACTGAACCTATTGCCCAAAAGACTACCAGGGTAGTTAAATAGTAGGAAAGAAAGCTTTATGGATGGGTACTGCTTTGCAAGCCAGGAAGAGAAAGTGTCCCGCGTGGACAGAAAGTGCTCTTTCTTCAAAGAGGGGAGGGACAGGTTGAGTTTTATGCCTCAAAGGGTCTCTATCAGACATATTCAGCAGGTCTGGGGGGAAGCTGTACATTTATGAGGGGAGTCACACGCATAAACATATATGTCACATACATCTCATGTTCGCTTTGGGTTGGGGGTTATCACCCAAATGAAGGGGAGTTTGGTTCTTCGTGTCAAAAGGTCACTATAGGACACAAGGACAGTTTGTGAGACGTCTCTATTAGGCTGGCTGAAACTGGCTGAAGGCTGCTCTGCTGATCAGAGTTGTAGTGGTCTATTGTACCCCACGACTGCATTAATGTACACAGCTATGATTTAATTTAAGAAAACTAAGAGTTGATCGCTCCTCTTGTTAGGGAGTTTAGCAAGTGTGGTTTTTCTTACAGTCATAGGAATTTAGATGTTTGGCATGACAGCTGGGTCGTGAACCCTCAACCCACAGGTTACTTAGTTGCCTTCACCTTAGGGTGAGTCTTGGCCTCTCAGATCACAGACCTGTCCCTATAGCTTCCCACAGCTCCTCCTGATCTTCTGATGGAGAAGGAGCATGAAGGTCACCTTCATCCTTATGCTAGGAACAGAAATGAGGTCTTGATGTGGACACCCCGGACTGCCTGAAGCCTGCTCTCCACAGGGTTCCTTGGGCAGCCCTCCCCACAGAAGTCACCAATGAGGGCCAGGTGCAGAGACTCACACCTGTAATACCAGCACTTAGGAGGCCAAGGCAGGTGGATTGCCTAAGCTCACAGGTTTGAGGCCGCCTGAGCAAGAGTGAGACCCTCCCATCTCTAAAAATAGCCAGGTGTTGTGGCAGGTGCCTGTAGTCCCAGCTACTTGGGAGGCTGAGACAAGAGAAGCACTTAAGTCCAGGAGTTTGAAGTTGCTGTCAGCTACAACACCACAGCACTTTACCAAGGGTGACAAAGTACAACTCTGTCTCAAAAAAAAAAAGAAGTCACCACCCGGGAAACACTGTTCTGCTGAGATGAGATGGGCTGGTGCTCAGTCTGCATAGCACAGAACTCAGAGGCCCAGAGGCTGGTGCACAGAGCTGTGACCTCTACCTCCCTTAGAGCTCCAGTAGCCATGTGACAGCAGGGAGGACGTGCTGGACTGAGTGCGCCTCCTGGGGAAGGAGAGAGGGTTCCATGTGCACAGATGCAACTGCACAGCCCCTGTAGGGCACTGCCCAGGTCCCAGTGATCCCATCACTCCCCAGACCTGTGTACAACCAAATGGTCAGACAGGCTGCAGCACTCCCACCACCTCTGCCCACACTAGTCCAGCTCTCTACCTGCTGGCCCCAAGCACACAATTGTCTTAGCTGGCCCTCCTGAGTTCTCGGGTCACCCTCTCTATCCCAAAGCCAAAGCTCTCATCTCCTTATCCCCAAACACCTTCCTTTTCCCACCCCTAGGCCCAGGGCCTGCTTAGGCCTTTAAGCCCTGGACAACGGCCCCCACACTCAGCTCCTACCCTCTCTAAGTCAGGAGCTTCCTACAGCCCAGCAACCCTCATGGCCTGGGCTCTCACTTCTGGGATGAGCTCGTCTGCATCCCGTCAAGGGCAATGAGTTACTGTGGAGGCAGAAGCAGGACTTTTTTCCCTTTAATTCAATTAAGCCACCTGCTGACTGTGATACTTTCTCCACTATCTAAGGCAGCAGGTGCCTTTGCAATTACTTGCCTCTGCTGAGGCTGCATGTTGCCTGTGGTCTCCAGGAGATAGAGATGAGGCTGTTGAATCACAAGGGCAACATGAGGGGGAGAGACAGGCCAGGGAGAGCCGAGGACTGACCAGGCAGCATGCAACAGAAACATCAGCCAGGAATGCAACAGCACGAAGTGGCCCAGGGGACCAGCTGAGATGTGACCTTCAAACCTGCTTGCAAGGGCTTCAGAAACAAGGGGGTACGTATTAATTTGAGTTCCTCCAAAAGAAGACACAGAGACAAGGACATGGGGGGGTGACCCCAGGAAGCACACTGAAGGAGAAATGGCAGGGAAGTGGCGAGAGTCGATAGCGCCTGCATTCATGAGAGAGGTGGTTACTGTGAGCCAGTGGGGCCCGGTCCCGCCTGGAACTCCCCGGGAGACTACGTGGAGCACACCTGAGAAGTGTCCCGGCTTTGAACATAGAGGAAGGGGCTGTGAGGCAAGGAGGGCAGAAGCCTCTAGAAGCTGGAAAAAGCAAGAGACAAGATCCCCCCTGAGAGACTCCAGAAGGAACACAGCCCTGAGGACAGCCTTGATTTTAGCCCAGTGAAACCCATTTCAGACCTCTGACCATCAGCACTGTGAGATAAGACATTCGCATGGTTTTAAGCCACTGAGTTCACGGTAACTCATCATAGCAGCAATAGGAAACGAATACGTTTTACAGAGTTAGAAACTGAGACCAGCCCACAGGCTGTGAGGAATGGGATGGGAGCTGTGATCCAGAGAAGCTTCTCTCAGAAGTGAGTGTCTTTCCCAGGGTGCAGGAGAGTGTTTCTGAGATATTAATTGATACTTTCTTTTTCCAACTGGCACTACACTTTTTTGCTATTTCTGTGACCTCCTCCCACCCCAATTCAGAAGACCAAGCCTCCAAGCTCATTGCCTGAGAAAGGGGGCAGGACATGTCTTGGAGGGAGAGCAGACAAAGAGATGGCTTCCTGAATGGGAGAACATAGACCACAACACAGGAGAGGATTAGGGCCAGTGTGGCCTGGCTGAATCGGAGACCAGGGAGGGACCTGCCGGGCTCAGCAGCTCTTGTGCAAAGCGGTACTTGACATTGAACAAGGCAGTCTTGGGAGAGAATGTGCTGTGCACCATCATGACTGTTGTCAAAACTATGAGGCCAGACCAAACCCCGATATGTAGGGGAGGGCTTTCCCCATGAATGGCACAGCTATCTGTACCATAATCCCCGGGCTGGAAATAAGAGAGATTTTGGACTGGGCGACCAAAGGACTTTCTCTCCCTCTACAGCTAAAGAGGAAATCTGTCTGGATTTCCAAGCTCTGCAGATACCCTGTGCAGGCAGTCAGCAACTCCTTGGTGGCACTTGGGTCTGTGGACACCAAGAGCGAGTGCTTCTTGTGGTAACCTCAGCCCCTACACCTTCAACCAAGGGAGTGAGGGGCGAAGCCCAGGAGGCCAGTGGGAGGGGTGCTGGTGGCCATCCACAACACAGACAACCTGGTCTCCAGAGCCAGCTCCTCATGAGGGTCACCAGCAGCAACATGGCCACAGGAACAGAAGGTCTTGCTATGTCTCACCCCCCCACAGACAAAATGGCAGCTGGGAAACCCTCCAAAATACAGGGTGTACTTTAGGGGACCTATGTCACCAGCAAGACACCCAGAAGAGGCTAAAGCCAGACACACTGCATTGCAGGCAGAACTGACGATCACATCCCCCAGCCCTAAGAGGCTTCCAGGTTCCATTTCTCATAAAACATTTAATGGAGAAGAAATGAATGGGAGTAAATTCGAATGTGAAAATAAGCAACGTCTTAGCATCTTGTATTATTAGCCAAATTAGATAATTAAAAGCATAAACCAAGAATAATAAGCCTTTCCTCTCTGGGCCATCCCTGCGTGTTAAAAGAGATACAGGGTGTAAAGAACCCGCCAGCACCAGCAGACAGCGTATCCACACGAGAAGGCATCATTTTAACACCCCTGCTCTCAGAATACGGCAAAATTATCTCCCGTAGTAATCATGGAATAATCAGTAATAATCATTACTTTCCTGATGCATTCTTTAGTCCTAAAACAATTAGCAATTATAAAGGAGGAATCTCAATGTTACATATATTATTCAGATTTGGTAAAATATTAACTGGAGGAACTGAAATTTGCACTTACCAAACAAAAGTATTCCAGCTCACAGTTCACGCCCCATTTGACTGTTCAAAATTGTAAGCACAAATTAAAAACTCCAAGTGGTCCCAGAGACTTACATATAAACTTAAAGTAACTCCGGTAGGGGGCAGCGCCTGTGGCTCAGTGGGTAGGGGGCCGGCCTCATATAACGAAGGTGGCGGGTTCAAACCCAGCGGCGGCCAAACTGCAACAAAAAAATAGCCAGGCGTTGTGACTGGTGCCTGTGGTCCCAGCTACTCAGAAGGTTGAGGCAAGAGAATTGCCTAAACCCAGGAGTTGGAGGTTGCTGTGAGCTGGGTGACGCCACAGCCCTCTACCGAAGGCCATAAAGTGAGATTCTGTCTCTACAAAAAAATAAATAAATAAACAAAGTAACTCACATTGGATTTCTTCATCATTTAATGACTGGATTATCATTACCGATAGTGGATCAACTATGTAAACACAGGGCTATGTGACATCACAAGAGTTAGAGGCTTGAACTGAACTTTCAAAATGAACACGTGTCTCTGAGCCCATGTGGCAGAGCATGTCTGTATAACAGAGAATCAATCCTCTGAATTAACTTCCATGCAAAATACAATGTGTACTAAAGGATAAGTATGAAAACATGCTAATGTGAAACTTACAAGGATATTACTAAAATGACAAGAACCCCAGCAAATTCAGGTGGGTTTTTTTTTTTTTTTTTTTTGAGACAGAGCCTCAAGCTGTCCCCCGGGTGGAGTGCTGTAGCATCACAGCTCACAGCAACCTCCAACTCCTGGGCTCAAGCGAGTCTCCTGCCTCCGCCTCCCAAGTAGCGGGGACTACAGGCACCCACCCCAATGCCTGGCTATTTTTTGGTTGCAGCCATCATTGTTGTTTGGAGGCCCGGGCTGGATTAGAACCCACCACCTTAGGTGTATGTGGCTAGCGCCTTAGCCACTTGAGCCACAGGCGCTGAGCCAGCAATTTCGGTTTTAGATAAACTAAATATTTCAGGGCAAAATAAGTGTTTTATCATTAGCATGGTTTAGAATTGCCAGCACGTATTGATAAAAAAGAAAAAACAGAATCTGTTGGTTTTTATTATTATGTTTAAATTCTCTATAAAGATAACGCTCCCTGTTGTTGGGTGCGCCCAGGATAATGCCCCATCTTCGGTATTCTACTAATGACTTAAACCCCTTCTATTCTCCTGGGGAAATCAGTCCTACGTCAAAACCACATAAATGCATTACAGTACACAGTTATGATGTAATAAAGCATTTTTAAGTGAAAAAAGCTTACATTGACCATTTGCTATGTCTCCCCAGGGTTCTAAGAACTGTGTACGGATAAGCTCACTTAATGCCCACAAGTCTATAGAGGTGGTTGCTCCCATTTTACAGATGAGAAAGCTGATGTGTTCAGAAACTTACATTACGTATAATGTAGGCGGAAGTACTCTGCAAACTTCAAGTGTCGCCTAAATATTACCAGGGGTAGAGGTAGGAACAGTGAAGATTTAATGTATTTGGTTGCTACAGAAATACCAGGGAGAAAAAGGAAGGGGGATGTCTATGTGGTTGCTAACAACCTGGACCAAACACTGCAGCCAGATCCAACAGCACCAATATTATGTCACCAAAATGAAGCCCGTGAAGACAGCCACATGGCGTGACTGCAGGTGCCCATGCCACGCGGCCAGCTGCCAGAATTTTCACCTCACAATCATGTGGAGGTGACTGTGTCATTGCAGAGAAACGGCCTCGGTGCTCACCAGGTTGCACAAGGATTGTTGGCAGAGGACACAAGGCAGGAGACAAGTGGCCACACAGCTGCCAGCAGAGATGCCCTCGGGACCCCTGGGCTAAGGGCAAGGTGTTATAGAAGATCTACACCTCTCCCCAAAATGAGGCAGATAAATAAAAAGACTAAAGCTGCTCTTTGCAAAAGCACATTTAGTGAACACATTGGGTCTGGGCTGACTGCTTCCATTTTTCCCCTTGCCTTTCATTAACATAATGCGTGGCCCCTACAGGCACTCTCCTCGCAGCTCCTGAGTAATGTATAGACAATTACTTAGACGGAATGGGGTCCAGAAAGAGGCTGCCACAACAGGGACCAGAGTCAGAGGCCTCAAGCCACACGCAGCTGACCCTGGGAGCAGCTTGACAATTCTATAATGGAGCCCTCGAGAAAGGTCATGCAGGTCCCCCTTCCACCCAGCACTAGGATGGTCTTGTGGCTTGTGCTTTCACGCCTCAAAGAATGGAGCACTCACTACTCACTGCTGCTTGAAAGGGCTTGAGGAGATCTCTGATGGTGAGATGGGTGGACGATTGACCAAGCCCTCCATGGTGCCCCTTCCCCATATTTAAGCTACAGCTGTGGCTGGGGTTGCCTTGCAGCCTGTCCTCACCAAGCCATCCACCACAATCCAAGTCCTCCCCAATCCAACCAACCTCCCATGTGGCCCCTGCCCTTGTTGGTAGCGTGCACTGCTGTCTGTCTCTGTTTTACTCTGTTTTATTACTTCCTTCTCCTCCACTTAACCGTGAGCTTCTTGAAGACACAAACTGAAGTTTTCGCCTCAATGCCTGAGCCAAATATACATAGATACTCCAAAATCCCTTTGTTAAAAAATGTAACTTGTGAACAACATCGTCCAAGATGCCTCTGCCTTTCAACTGCTGTGCAGGACACGCCTCCCAGAGCTTCAGCACCTCGCCCCTCCCATGTCCTCACCCTAAATGCACTTCCCAGCTCCACTCCACCCCCAGAGAAATTGAGCTCAAAGCAATGGTTTTAGGATCTCAGGGCAGCTTTCTAATCCAATGCTCTGTTCTCATGGTTCTCAAACTTGGCCATGCATCAGAATCTTCTAGAGGGCTTCTTAAGACACAGATTACTAGACCCTCCCTTGGAGTTTCTAAGTCAGCAGAATGGGGCTGGGGACTGGAGAGTCCGCACTTCTCGCACATCCCCTGGGGATGCTGATATTGCTGATGCTGTGATCTCTGTTGTGGTAGAGGGACCACATTTTGAGAATCACAGTCGCACAATGCTCCAGCCACATAAACAGGGAAGAATGGAGTGCTAGTCTGCCTTTTTTCTTTCTTTTATTAAGAGACAAGGTCTCTCTCTCTTGTCCAGGATGAAGTACAGTGACATGATCATGCCTCATTGCAGCCTCAAACTCCTGGGCTCAAGTGATCCTCCTGCCTCAGACCTGAGGAGCTGGGACTACAAGTGCCTGCCACCACACCCAATCGACTTTTTAAAATTTCTTGTAGTAGGCCAGGCAAGGGGGCTTATGACTGCAATCGTAGCACTTTGGAAGGCTGAAGTGGGTGGATCACTTGAGCTCAAGAGTTCAAGACCAGTCTGAGCAAGAGCAAGACTCCCATCTCTAAAAAATAGCTGGGCAATGTGGGGACCACCTGTAGTCCCAACTACTCAGGAGGCTGAGGCAAGAGAATTGCTTGAACCCAGAAGTTTAAGGTTGCTGTAAGTTAAAATGCCACAGCCCTCCACTGAGGGCGACAAAGTGAGACTTTGTCTCTAAGTGAATAATTTAATAAATAAATAAATAAAATTTCTTGTAGAGCTGGGCCAAGTGTCTCAGGCCTATAATCCTAGCACTCTGGGAGGCCAATGCGGGTAGATGGCTTAAGCTCAAGAGTTCAAGACCAGCTTGAGCAAGAGTAAGACCCTGTCTCTACTAAAAATAGAAAAACTAGCCAGGCATTGTGGCAGGCACCTGTAATCCTAGCTACTTGGGAGGCTGAAGCAAGAGAGTCACTTGAGCCCAAGAGTTTGAGGTTGCTGTGAGCTATGACACCACAGTACCCTACCCAGGGTGACATAGTTAGATTCTGTCTTAACAACAACACAAAAATCTTGTAGACACGAGATTTCACTTTTTTGCCCAAGCTCCTCTTGAACTCCTAGCCTCAGGTGATCCTCCCACCTGGGCCTCCCAAAGTGCTAGAATTACAGGCAGGAGTCACCAAGCCTGGGTAGTCTGCTTATTCTCACCATCCAAGATAATCCACTAGCTGTTCTGAGCAACAGTGTCTTTGGAAGCAGGCTAGCAGAGGCAACAAGAACCCTGCATACACACACAGCGTCTCCACCTGTAGTTTGTCTAACCTCTGCTTGTACACCTCCAGCAACCAAATGCTCACTTGTCCGGCTAGACTATCCAATCTTCATTTATTTCTTATATTCCCTCCATTCTCACCACCTACCTAAGGTTGCCAGATAAAATACAAGATGCCTAGTTAATGCTGAATTTCACATAAAGAATGGATAATTTTTTAGAATGTCGCATGCAAATACAATTATTTTTATTTGCTAAATCTGGCAACTCTACATTCCTCCCCATGAGGTCTGCAGGTCCTCGAGCCAAGTTCCTGCCAACACGGAAGCAGCCAGCAAGCCTCAAGGAAGGCTTCCTCACAGGAAGTTACGTTCTCTACTTCATGAAAACCAGGTTAGCCAAAGCCAAGAGCAAAGAG
>CAUYTI010102443.1:0-11321 GCA_963575145.1 Galago senegalensis
CCTGTAGTCCCAGCTACTTGGGAGGCTGAGGCAGGAGACTCGCTTGAGCCCAGGAGTTGGAGGTTGCTGTGAGAGTGATGCCATGGCACTCTACCCAGGGGGATAGCTTGAGGCTCCGTATCAAAAAAAAAAAAAAGAAATGTAATTAACATGAACAGAATTTTACTATTATGTTTAGGAACAGAGACTTTATTCTGAGAAACTATAAAGTTAAGAAAAGGCAAACCTTTTTTTTTTTTTTAGAGATAGAGTCTCACTTTGTCACCCTTGGTAGAGTGCCATAGCTTCGCAGCTCACAGCAACCTTCAGCTCTTGAGCTTAGGCGAGTCTCTTGCCTCAGCTGAGGAGTGGCTGGGACTCCAGGCACCTGCCACAATGCCCCACTGTTTTTTGTTGTTGTTGCAGTTTGGCCAGGGCCGGGTTTGAACCCGCTGCTCTCGGTATGTGGGGCCAGCACCCTACTCACTGAGCCACAGGCATCACCAGGAAAAGGCAAAAACTATTAGTTAATGGTCAGACTTTATACAAACTTCATAAAATACACAGTAAGTACAGAGAACAACTACAATTTAAACCAGTTTGCGAATACATTTCATTCTGGATTACAACTTATTCAGCATTAGAAAATTCATATTGAATACAAATCTTATTAAAGTAACATACGTGTTGAATTAGCTAATTCTCCTATCTTACTCAACATCATAGTATTCCTAATTCATGCTGAAGAGAATCTGAAAAACGTATTGAATTTGGGAAATCTTTTAGACATGGCTACACTATTGCCAAGTAAGAGATAATTCATACTGGAGAAAAAAAACTCAGGTAGCACCTGTGGCTCAAAGGAGTAGGGTGCCAGCCCCATACGCCAGAGGTGGCGGGTTCAAACCCAGCCCTGGCCGAAAACTGCAAAAACAAACAAACAAACAAAAAAAAAACCCTCTCTGAATATCTGAATGTAGTTTATAAGAATAGGAAGAAATACATTCCTTTCTTACTCAACATCAGAAAATTTTTATAGAATAGAAATACAGTAGAAATTCCACAGTTGACTACTTCCCTACATTGACTACAAGTTGACCTAATTTTCATAGCTTGGACATGCACCACATATGCATATCAGTACAGTAGGTTGAGTTCCTTATGTTGACCACCTCTGTACATTGATCAATTTGTTACACTCCTTTGGATGATCAACTTACAGAGGTTTTACTCTAATAGTAATATGAATAATAAAATAAATTTCAACTCAACAAGAAGCTTAAATTCTGCATTAAAAAATGCTTACAGCTAGATGTAAGTGGTGAACCTGGGCAAGGTTGCTGCCAGGAACAGGCACAATTGTGCAAGGAGATGGCAAAAGGGAATCCCACAATATGGAAAAGCACCAGCATGTGGTATAGTGTGTGGTAGAGGACAAGAGAAACTTGTCCTTTACCAGGTGACTGCTATGGGCTATATTCCTGGGCTTAGAGCTCGAGAGATGGTCCTTTGGACCATAAAAGTAAGCATGTAGCACAGGGGCTCCTTGGCTATGGCAGAGAGTGGAATGAGGCCCAATGTGCCAGTACATTGGTGACTTTAAGCCTTCTTTTTCAATAGATTAGTAGATCCCAAAAGCCCGGGCAGCGTGTGGATTGGAAGAATACTTTTGCGTGTTTCTTGATTCCTCAACACTATGTCAGAATGCTTTTCACCTTTAGTATGTCCCAATCAAAGAATGAGCCCCTGCTCCTTCTGTGCACACCTGTTCCTCTAGAATTCGGACATAGAGAGAGAGACTGGTCAAGGCTACAGACCAGGTGCTTCTGCAGCTTGGAATTTCTCTACTGTTCTCAGGACACAGTCACATTAACACTATTAACTCTTGCTTAGTGATTGTGATCTCTGAAGAGGTTATCAGTTCACCTCTCCTCTAGAAATAAATAGGTTGGTATCTCTAATCCTGGCTATCGTTTACACATACACCTGAAATCCTGAAAGGGTGATAATTCATTACCCCCAAACGCAAGGGAAAACAGGCTCTTTCCCTGAGATTTCTGCAGAAGAGACAAAGTCACTTCTCCCATGTCAACCGAGTTTGCAGTTGGGCTGTGACTCACACAAATCACCTGGGGAATGAGTAACCTCAGAGGAGAAAGGAAAAAAAGAAAAGGAAACATGTTCAAGTTTGACTATCATCTTTTTTTTGAAATGGAGCCTCAAGCTATCCCCCTGTGTAGAGTGCCATGGCATCACGCTCACAGCAACCTCCAACTCCTGGGCTCAAGCGAGTCTCCTGCCTCCGCCTCCCAAGTAGCTGGGACTACAGGCGCCCGCCACAGCGCCTGGCCATTTTTTTGTTGCAGCCATCATTGTTGTTTGGTGGGCCCGGGCTGGGGATTCGAACCCGCCACCTTAGGTGTATGTGGCTGGTGCCTTAACAGCTTGAGCCACAGGCGCCGAGCCACCAGATGTGTTTTCTAGGTAAGCGGAGCAGTTCTCATGTTGCCAGACCTGCAGTTACCCCTGACCTGGGGCTTCTTGTCCAATGGAAGAAGGAATACTTACATTGTTGACAAATGCATGCTGAAACACTCAGCTCATGCAACCGTGGCAGCAGTTAGATGCAGGTGCTCTTCTCACCCATTTCACACCTAATGCCCCTTGATGAAACAAGTCTGCTTTGACTCCACAGCCCAAGCTGGTCTTTTGACTCTGGAGTTCCCCCTGGTCCTGGGGAAACTTCCTAGGTAGCCTCAATTTGTCTTTCTTTGGGGGTTAAAGAAAATGTTCATTTCTCCATCTGTTCACTTACTAGTTTTATTTTCCCTCATGAGAGGAAGCAGATCCATTGGGTCACACACATTAGTACCTTTTTCAGTGGGCTCTCTGAATGGCTCATCTTTCTCTTCTAGGATTGTCTTTACCTGCTGGAATAATTCAAGATCAAATCTTTGTGTCCTGCACTGTTTCCACATCTTCAGTCAGTTTTCACCGTCACATTCTTCCTCCTGAATACTTCACAACAGCCTTCAGCTTGCCTTGTATACTCTCCTCTAGGTCAACATTGACTCCCTAGCCACTTACCTTGGATCCTGAAGAGGCCTCAGGAAACTGACTGCTCAGAATTCTCCACAAGCTTCCTTCCTCCAATCACCTGATACCTCTCCCAAGATTTCCTTTTTTCTTTTTTTTTTAATTTTAAATATGGGACTTTTACATATCTGGGTTTATTATCATTTGGGTATATAACTAAGCAAGTCCAAACTTTTTTTATAGAGATTGTTTAATTTAGTCCTGTGAATGTTTGAGTCTTCATTATCCTTTTTGGATTAATTCTTTTTTTTCTAACCACCTATTAAGCTTTAATTTTTAACACTACTATATAACAAGTCTTTGAAATCCATGATCCATTTTCCTTGGGGAAATCTTAGGCTCTGGTCACACTGGCCTTGTCATTGCTTCTCACTCAACTCTGCTTCTTCATCTCTCTGGGCCTTGGTTCATGAGACCTTCTCTAAGAGTGCCCCCATCTAATCCTGAGCCATGTTCAATTAAACTCATCCTCTGAGACCTTGCCTCTTCAGCCAAGCCTTCCTGGATTTTTTCTAGTCCATGAAGCCTTCCCTGCCTTTGAATGGCTGAAGTATTTAGAGTCTACATGGTATCTCTGAGAGGGTCCCCAACATGTAGTCCCTTTTTCCTTATCCCAGTTCTAAACAAGTTGAGAAATAAAAACCCAGAAAGAGGCAAAAGCGTTACCTTCTTTACTGATGA
Organism: Galago senegalensis; assembly: GCA_963575145.1. Lineage (NCBI taxonomy): Eukaryota > Metazoa > Chordata > Mammalia > Primates > Galagidae > Galago > Galago senegalensis. The sequence continues at coordinate 3,757 of CAUYTI010102443.1, forward strand.
AGGCTTGGGAGAGGAAGTAGCTTAGTATGAGGTCAAATGAGCCTGTGAACTAACCCCAGAATAAGCTGATTTTCCTCTACTTGCTCTTGGTGAGTGAAGCCCTGTATGCCACAGCCAGTGGAGCATAGCAGTGGAAAATCTGCCATTCTCCCCAAGACCATGCCTTAGGGGGAAATGCTAAATCCTGTCTTGAATTATTATTTTGTCATTTTGTGGGCTTTGTTGCTTCAGCTATGCTGTGAGGTCCTTAAGGCCCAAGGTAAACGCCACTTCACATTTTCACAGTGTCTTCAAGTAGATGGAGAAGAGTCTCTCTTAGCAAGACCTTTCTTTCCCATGCATACCCACCTCAGTTAAGTCTAAAATTCTGTTCTGAGGGCTTTATTTCCCTATTGATGCTAGCCTTAGTATACAGACAAAACCTATGGGAGCAGGAATGGATGTAAACATTGTCACTTACTCAGGCCTCATTCAGATAGGGACAGGCCCTTTCCTGAAAGGAGACTTCCATGAGGGTACAGGGCATGAGGGCATAAGTGCCCTTATACTAGGATGAAAGAGAGAGCCAAATAAGAGGTTGGAATGGCACAGATGTGTGCTTTGCTTCACTCACAATTGTGCTAAGAGCCTCCTTTGGGCCTTTATTAAACTGAGTGATGAATGATTAGATCATTCAAGGCATGGGCGGGGGGTTAATTGTTTTGGGCTGGATGGAGAAGTCCATGGACAGAGCCAGGTTATAAATGCTACTGCTCCACTGGTTACTTGCTTTCTAGAGGAATGTGAAGCCCACCTGGTAATGCTTGGATTCTAGAACTGTGGGAGCACACATCATTGCACCATGTAAAGTTAGAAAAAGATTTCTCTAAAAATAACCAGGGTGGAATATTTAATTTGATAGCAAGACTATGACTAATCCATGAAACAGAGAGTCTGTGTGACAAGACACAGTACACTAATGGGGAGAAATTCATGTTTGACCTTTAAGCAAGTGTAAAATGAAACAGATCTACATACCTTGGCAGCTGAGGACTCTGTGGCTCCAGGGATAGTGGCGATGAGCAGGGGGTCTCATAGTCATGGAGGAGAATTAACAGAATATGTAGTTCTCGAGGGTATTGAACCATGGATATAACTCTGGGAAATTAATATTTTTCTGCTGTTAAAGAAACCAGTGTTGGGGTGGCGCCATGGCTCAAAGGAGTAGGGTGCTGACCCCACATACTAGAGATGGTGGTTTCAAACCTGGCCCCAGCCAAAAACTGCAAAAAGAAAAGCTAGTGCTGGCTGGTAAGAGGTAGATGCAGGAGGCCAGCCCAACTGGGCAGGGATGACCAAACCATCTCTTAATGACTGGCTCAGAGGAGAAGCAGATTCCACAAATACAAGGAGACCCACAGTTTCTGGGAAGCAATCTGAGCTCGTGGGAGGGAAGCAAGATTCCAGTGTTTAGTGAACATTTACCCTGTGCCAAGCTCTGTGTTAGAGAGATTAAGCTACTTGACTAGGGTCACCCAGCTAGGAAGTGTCTGGAGCCAGATGTGAACCAGCTCTGACTCTAGAGCCTTCCAGTTCTACTCCCTGTTGCTAGGTCACTTAAAATTAGAAAAAGCCTAAGGCTGGCTGTGGGCTAGAGGGACAGATTGGGGTTGGGGCGGGACAGACTGGGCGCAGGTGTAGTTTTGGTAGGGGCCACCTGGTGATGAGTTTTCATGAAAAATTGCTATGGCTCCTAGTATGGCAGGTTTATGAATTGAGATTGTTTCTCTGACCATTCCATAATTCATGTCTGAATATTGTAAATTCTGATCCATCACCTTTAGTGCTAATTGGATAACAGAATAATCTCCATTTCTTAGAGTTGCTCTTCATCAGTGGTAAAAGGGTAAATACTATTCCTGTTGCCCCCTGGGTTGGGCCCTGCATTGTTTTAAGTGCACATTCCAGGGTGTGCTCTTGTGAGAGAGTTTGCTATAGACTTTTTTTCATCTTTATTAAATGTTCCTGAAGAAAAGAGTAGCAGTGGTCCTTGATCAGATTCAGGGCCATTGCTTCTTGGCATGCTTGGCAGTATTCTTCCCCTGGAACCTTGGCAGAGGGAGGGATGTGGTTGATCAGCAAAGTCCCCCACAGACCCTTTTCTTTCCCTATGAACTGGGAGTTGAAGACTGGGCCCTGGTATACCATCCTAAGAAAGGAAGGATTGGCTCAAGGAGTTGAGAGGAACATGGAGTGTCCTAGATGCTTCTGCACAGCCTTTGTTGAGTGCACAAAGAATTGGGAAATGTGCCTCTGAGCCTGGTATGCAAAGGGATAGGTCTTTACCTAGGGTGTTGCCTCAGTAAGCCCAAGGATCTCCTTGTGGGGCATGGTCTTATTCGTGTATCTTATCTCTGCTTCTGACCTAAGGTCTGGCAACGGTTGGTACCCCAATGTCATAAGGCTCAGGAAGGCCCCAACACCTGTCTCTGTCTCCTCATCCAGCCACATTACTCCCTGCTCTCCATGTACATGGTCATTCACATAACACATTCTGTTCACACTGGCCTTCCCATTCCTTTCCAAATACTCTTCCCTCTGTCCAGAACACTTTCTTTACTTGGCTGGTTTGTCTGGCTTAAGTTTAAAAATAATTTCTTCTAGGAAGTCTTTCCTGATGTGCAAACTAGGTCAGGCCTCCTGGCTAAGACTCTCTTTGTTATCTTCTTTCCTAGAGATTTGCTTTTGTGATAATTGGTTCAATGTCTCTTTCTCCAACAAGATGGTAAACTCTGTGATAAGAAAGACTGTGAACATTTGCCCTAGGTCCATATTAGGTGCTCAATAAACTTTTGGTGAATGAATGATTTAAATTTCTCACACTTCAAGATTAAAAGTGTGAAGAGCTGATGGGAACAAAGGCTTAGTTCCCCTACTTGTCTCAGTCCCATGGCAATTCAGAGATGGGGTAGGTGGTACTACACTAAGCAAATAGGTTTTGTTTTGCATTTGACTCAAGTGAATTGGTAAAGGTATTGCAATTGGTTGATTTTTATGTGTAGAGAAATCACCTCTGTCCTGGTTTACAATATCTGTGCTTTTCTGGGATTTTTCTCTTTTGGGTCTATTTGTATTGGAGCAATAATTTCACCATTTGGTTATACAGAGGCCCAATTAATATTACAAACATAGTCCCATAAAATTAACTTCTTGACATTAGAACATTTTGTTGCTAATTACTCTCCAAGGTTTTTAATTTCAATCCCTCCTTAGTGACTTAGTGAAGAAATTCAAGGGCATGATTATTTCCCCCAAAGGGAAAGGAAAACTAGGTAATGCCAAGTTTCTATTTGCTCTTTCTTCCAGGGTGTATCTTGTCTTTGATTCTATTTCCTCCTTTTTTCCTGGTCAGAAAAATAAGTAAACAAAAACCTCATTGAAATAAAAATGTAAATTTTTAGAAAAAAATAAATGTACTCATTTACTAAAGTATTCATTCAAGCAATATTTACTATTACCTACTATATGTCAGTGCTAGGCACTGGAAACTAAAAAAGGAATATAACATAGCACTGTCTCTAGGTAGCTCACAGTCTTAAGTGGACAGGAAGGAAGTGCTCAGGATTCCCTGACACATCTGGACACATTCTCATAATGGGGCTCGGTAGCTACAGCTTATCCAGAAGTGCCATATCAGTTTCCAGGAGTTGAAATCAGGGGAGCATTTAGCATTTCTCATTTGAGTACCCTGGTTAATTGCAAGGAATCCACATTTTAATAATATTTTGAATGGGCTGATAAAATAGGAACAGATGGCTAAAGTTTGTCATTTTAGGAAAAATAATGAAATATTGCACTGCTTACTCTGTCTCTCTGTCACACTCTTTTCTTTCCCCTCCCTACTGAAAAGATAGTCATATAAAACAGAATTTAAAACAAAATACTATCTTCTTGGTCACTTTATGTCTCTTCACCTGAAAGAGCCCTAACTTTGTCAGCCATCTGTGTTAACTTATTCTGTATTTATTCCTCCAGGAAAGAGGCTTCCTAAAAGGTGTTGCTTTGGAGGACAATAAGAGGTGATGGTGAAGTGAACTTTATAAGCTTGGGTGTCTCTGTGCCACGAAGAAAGCTAGCTCTGCAGATGTTTTACTAACCCAAGGGTGGAGATGAGTTGGGTAACATGTATTCTTGAGTCTTTCACCTTGAGGAACCCAGAAGGGCAGAGATGAGTTGGGTAACATGTATTGAGGCTTTCATGTACATGTCCCTGGGCTTTGTATGGGCATAAGCTATAGTTGTTGGTACTTCCTAATCAAGAGAAGGCAGAATGGCACTGCTTACCTGCACTTTGCTTGGATTTGCCTCTATCCCCACTACCTTCTCTGAAATTTTCTTACCATTCCACTTTGACAAAGCATTAGATGACATCAACCACTGGGAGAAGGAAGTGAGTGCTGTGTTGGCCCTGCTGCCAGAAAATCTTGACAGAATGAGCATCGTGTGCCACTTACCCACTGCTTGCTGACTTTAGTAGCAAGAACCTCCAAAATGCTCCTGGATAAACATCATCTTTGTGGCCACACATTGTTTTTATGAGCTGAGTCATCCAACCGGCTGGATCCTTAAGTGCTGCTTTCTGATTCTCCAGGCAGCAGAAAACAAGGAGAAAAATGTGAATTGTAGCTCATTGAGCTTTGTAAAGAGCCAATCTCATTCACCAAAGGTGATGGGGCATTTAACATTATGGAGTTTTCTTATGATAAAAAAATTATTGATCGACTTAAATTCCATTTAAGAAAAAAAGATGATGCTCTCTGCATTTCCTGTACATTATTTACAAAATTTGTTTGGTTATAGGCTATTTTTCTTTGAGACAGAATCTTATTCTCTCACCCTGGGTTAGAGTGCTGTGGCATCATAGCTCACAGCAACCTCAGACTCTTAGGCTCAAGAGATCTTTCTTGCCTCAGCCTCCTGAGTAGCTGGGACTATAGACTCCTGCCACCACATCTGGCTAGTTTTTCTATTTTCAGTAGAGATGGGGGTCTCACTTTTGCTGAAGCTGGTCTCAAACTCCTGAGATTAAGTGATCCACCTGGCCTCCCAGAGTGCTAGGATTACAAGCATGAGCCACTGTGCCTGGGAGGTTATAGGCTGTTTTTTTTGAGACAGAATTTCACTCAAAACTCTGGGGTTTAATGCCCTGGGGTTGAGTGCCATGGTATTACATCTCACAGCAACCTCATACTCTTTGGCTTAACCTGAAACTCTTGGGACTCAAGTGATATTCTTGCATCAGCCTCCTGAGTAGCTGGGACTATAGGCACCTGTCACATCACCTGCCTATTTTTAGAGATGGGGGTCTTGTTCTTGCTTAGGCTGGTCTCAAACTCCTGAGTTCAAACAATCATCCTGCCTCAGCCTCTCAGAGTGCTAGGATTACAGGCATGAGTCACTGTGCCTGGCCTATCCGCTATTTTTAATAGCCACCAGTCTTAAAGAATTTCTGCTTAAAACGTGATTCCTTCCTCACTCATTAAATTGCAGTTTGTCATCTAAGGTAATGAGTTAAACCCAAAGTAATACTGAAAAGTCAAACTATTTTCAGACCTGTTTGCAGACTTGTTTGTTTCTTAGACAAATTGCTCCACCATGTTTATCTTTTATAAAGGTACTCAAGATATATTAATGAATTTTTAATTAAAACCAATGTCCCCATAACAAGGGAATTTAATTAAGCTTCTGAATTTAGAGATTTGTAACTTCCTGAGGCGATATCCCAGTTTTCTTTTCCAATCTATTTCATTAGGGTATCAGTAACTTTATAGGCAGATCATTTACTGAAAATGTAAAAACCCAGAAACATGTTAAATTCCTTTTAGGTGGTAGGCACTATGCTAGTATCTGCGTGGAGTAAAAATAAATGAAGAACAATTCTTGCCATTGAAGAAAGAAGCAGATGTTTGCCCAAGTGCAAGGTAGACACATTTGATCTCTTAGAGGAGGATGAGCTGAGTGCTATAGGAAAGGACTTAGTGGGAGCAAAAAATTTCCTTGAACAGAGGGCAATTAGGGAAGAGTTCCTGAGACAAGTGGCCCTGAGAGAGCCCTTGGAAGGTTAGGTAAATCCATGGATTTCAAGAGAGAAGACATGGTTGAGGGGTACTATACACCAAGATCCAGCCAGAGCTAGGAAATGGTGTGAAATTGAGATGGCCCTGGGGAGTTGTGGGAGAGCAGTTTCTGGGAGGTGGTAAGTTCAAAAACCAGAACTTCATGGTTGACTGTCAAATGAATTATGTTGAAATAAGAGTATTTGGAGTGAATGATTCTCTTTTGAAGTCAGATGCAGATAGGAAGAAGAAAGAGGGCTAGAGGAGAATGATGGTACTGATGGGGGTTGTGGGATGATGATACTGACAGGGAAGGTGATCCTGGAACTGTAGAAAGAACTGTGGATCAAGAGAGGATAAAAATGGGAGATAGCAGGCAAAAAATGCATGGTGAGTTCCTGAGGATCCTGAGAAGGAGCAGGCAGTGGGACTGGGTGGTAGTGAGAACACAAGGAAGAGTGGGTGAAAGGAGTGGAGGTTAGTGTGCTGTGGGTCCTGAGTTTCAGAAGCAAGCTGGAAGTTAGCTTACACGTTGGGAAGGTATGTGTGGGCTATGTTGAGTAGATAGCCAGAGGAAGGACAAGCTCAAATCAGATCCTAGGGGGCACAGGAGAGAAGGTGCATGATCCTTTAGGCTGATTCTCTACAACATGTGCAAGGCCCTTTTGCTTCAACTAGAGAAAACAATCTAAATTTAGTATAAACAGCAAGAGTCGAGGAGTCTAGGACTTATCAAATGCCTTCTTTCTCACCTTGGTTCCCTTTCTTCCCCCTTCCCTGGTTGTGTTTAATGCCCTCCCATCCTGGAGCTGAGGTTTGTTAAGTCCTAGAGATGGGCCATCATGAAGGGGGACTTTATTTTGGAAAGCCATCATTTAAGATGGATTCAGACTGGGGACAAGAGAGTAAACTTTGTAAAAACTGGCTCTTAGGCTTTGTGACTGTCATCATGTACCACAGACAAAGGAGTAGAACTTGAGGATGAAATAAGAGCTTTAGGGTTGTTCAGAAGGCTTGTGTAGTTCAGTTCCCCTTGCTGGACAGCTCTCTAGAGCAGCAGTTCTCAATCTGTGGGTTGTGACCCACAGGAACTGTATTAAAGGCTCACAGCATTAGGAAGGTTGAGAACCACTGCTCTAGAGAGAGCTTTTTGGGACTGCAACTTTATTCCATCATGGCCCTTGGGCTGAGGTCTATTTTCCTGAAATAGCTACATAAATAAGTACATCTGTTTTGTTATGTTCCTGGTCTCACCCCTCTCTCCAAAAAAAAAAGAGAAGTTGGGTGGAGCCTGTGGCTCAGTGAGTAGGACGCCGGCCCCATATACGGAGGGTAGTGGGTTCAAACCCAGCCCTGGCCAAACTGCAACAAAAAATAGCCAAGCGTTGTGGCAGGCGCCTGTAGTCCCAGCTACTCGGGAGGCTGAGGCAAGAGAATCACCTAAGCCCAAGAGCTGGAGGTTGCTGTGAG
>CAUYTI010102444.1:0-44229 GCA_963575145.1 Galago senegalensis
ACCTGTGGTCCCAGCTACTTTGGAGGCGGAGACAAGAGACTCGCTTGAGCCCAGGAGTTGGAGGTTGCTGTGAGCTGTAATGCCAGGGCACTCTACCCAGGGGGACAGCTTGAGGCTCTGTCTCAAAAAAAAAAAAAAAAAAAAAAAAAGATTATATTTTTACTTTATATATAATTACACTTAATTTGAAATTCCTGCTTTTAAAAAATTGATTCCTGGAAACATTGGCATTTAGGGCCCTCATTTTTACCTGGCTGACATTTGCTGATAAAGTCTGTCAAACTAAAGAATTAAAAACAAAATAGATTTCAGAGATGGAGTTCAAGTGCAGTTGCCCGTGTTCCCTATTATTGTGTCATTTGTTTACATTTCCCTTAGTGGTTGTTAAATAGAAATTATAAAAGCTATATTTAGAGAGAGATTTTTCCATGGAGCTGAAAAAATAGATACAACGTAAAAACACATAGAGTTACTATAAAAATCTTAGCCATGTGTATCTGAATTGTCACTCTTCACTGCTAGAGGCAATTTGAGAATGGTGTTTTCTTCATCGGAAGACATTGCAATATGTGGATGAGCACTAAAGCCTGCGTTTTAAAAGCAGCCCTACTATGCTTGCTTGTACTTACAAGCGTTACTGGACAGGAATTAGATTTGGAATTATTTAGCATCCAGTGAAAATAAACATTTTAAAACCACGTTTATCATTGTGGGTAATAGTGTTTTTGTTTGTTTTTAATTAAATCTGAAGAGAGTGCACAGGATGTCACACAGTAAATAGGTACTGTCATCTTAAATTACCAGGCACCCCAGGACAGAGTTTGTTGTAGGAGAGCTGTGGACCTTCACACCAGGAAATGAGTTTGTTTATCAGGCATGCAGTGAACTGCTTCTGTGTCTCACAAGATGTCTGATAATACGCTCCTTTAACTCTACCTGCGGGCCCCTTCACTATAGTTTAAAGATAGCATCTTAAGTAATTTGAAGCCATTTTCAAACCGGCCATTTACTCACTCTTAGAATGAATTTTTGAAATAATAAATCTTTTTCAAGAGGAGTGATAAAAAATTGGTCAGATTTGGTTAAGATTAGTTTTAAATCGTCAAGTTAGGAATTGTGAAAACATCTGAGATTTGACCTTGCACTGAGCCTCCTGGTACAGGGTGTCCCCACACAGGGGGCCCCCATTTTCTAGGCCTGGGTGAGCTCAGAGAACATTGTCATTCCTACCCTCCACATCACCAGGCACAAACAGGCTCCTGAAAACCAGCCTGACCAGTAGCTCATCTGGGCTGCCTCTCCTGCAACAGGGAACACACCCAAGCAGGACCACATTCCTGCACAAGGGCAGTTCTAAAATTAACTTTTGCCCAAATTACTTCTAATGTGATACTTTTTACCCTAATTTTTTTGGTTACACTATGCTGTACCACCCAAGGCCCTCAGTCAAAGATACTCCTATCAGGGATGACACTCCAAAGGCTTAGAGACTGTGCAAAAGCCAAGGGCAAGGCCACACTTCTCTTTGGGAAAGATCACTTCTTCTTATTTTTTTAATGACAATTCTTGGAAGATGAGCAAATTTCTCAAGAGGGAGAAGTAAGGTGCCTTTATCTTTACTGTCTCCATTTTTTCACAGCTATCTGCTGATACAGATATTTCTGAAAAAATTTCTGGAGCTAGTTGACTGGTAATGCCTAGATGTACAGATTCATGGGGAATAGTCTGCCAACATCTGGGTATTGCTTTGCATTTGATAAAGTGATATTTTGAGATTACTGCTCTCCAATTTCTTTTTTCTTTTCTTTTTCTTTTTTCTTTTTTTTTTTTTTTTGAGACAGAGCCTCAAGCTATCCCCCTGGGTGGAATGCTGTGGCATCACAACTCACAGCAACCTCCAACTCCTGGGCTCAAGTGAGTCTCCTGCCTCAGCCTCCCTAGTAGCTGGGACTACAGGTGCCCGCCACAACGCCTGGCTATTTTTTTTTTTTTTTGGTTGCAGCCATCATTGTTGTTTTGGTGGGCCCGGGCTGGATTCAAACCTGCCACCTTAGGTGTATGTGGCTGGCGCCTTAGCCACTTGAGCCACAGGCACCGAGCCCAATTTCTTATCCTTTAGGTGGACTTTAGTCCTTCTCACAAACTGTATTAATTAAACATAGGGAAAATGATTAGCCTCAAAGTGTGTAAAATGGAAAGTCTGTCCACACTGGAAGGGTCTCTTATATCCTTTGTGCATATAGATATGTAACTTGACCAAACTTTAGGACGCTTTTGATGGGAAGAGAGATCAAAGACTACCTATAAGCGATAGCAATCTCAAGGGGTAACATTATTGAAATTTATTTCTGTTCTTTTACCTAAAACCACTGTGATTCTCCAATAGATGTAGAATCAACAAAACCTATACCTGATTTTTAGTCATGCCTTTTACCCTCCAAAGCCCCCAACCTTCCCCGGTCCTCCCCGCTAAACCCTTACTATCCCTTTAGGAGCTCCCATTGATCAAAAATGAAAAAGTGTCTGAAACTCATTTCTGTTTGGCTTAAGCATCGATATGTTTCCCTGATATCTCATAGTGAATGTTGGGACCTTTAAAATTTTTTTCTAAAAGCTATGGCAGCTTTTCCAAACTATTTTCCTTAAAATATGATATCTTTTTAAAAAGGATTTTACTATCAAGTACATTTGGAAAATGTTGTAGACAGTATTTTCCTTGAGGGAAATTGCAAATACGCAGCATGCATAAAAAGGCTATTGCAAACTCCTGCAGCAAAATCTAGATAGACTAACAATAAGAAAATAAATCCAAAGTACAACATGAAGCTAACACATTTCCTTATATGATTTGTGCCCTCATGGCATCAGATCTGAGTTTCAGGGGCTACCTTTTATGTGAAAGAGCTCTTTATTAGCCTTATCTCCCAGAAGCATGGCTAAAATAACTTGGCAATTTAAGGTCTAAGAGACTAAGAAAGTGAGCCTTACAGAAAGAGATTATATCCTCTCTTGCTTATATAGTAGTTTCCTTCTAAGTTTTTTTTCTTGGCCCTTTTGGAAAGAGTAAGTTTATCCTCAGGTTGTGGTTCTGTTGTAGGACCTCAAAGGGATGCCAAATTCAGTGTAATACAATGACCTAGGGAGGTGGAGCAAAATAGCGTTTCAGAAGGATCATTCAACTGAGCTCTCCTAGAACTACCGAGGAAAAAGAGAGAACCCAGCCATACATGACCTGGGAACCTTACCCAGAGTCCTAGTTCAGGGAGCACAGTGAGGAGGTGGTGAGCTAAATACAGCATATGATCCAGAGTGGTGGAAATCTGACCAATTAAGCAAGTGATTGTGACCAGCCAGGATTGGCTGCCCCCCAGTGGCAGTCCAGGATGGGAGTAAGCCTTTCTGGAGTTTTCAGTTTGGGGTGGGGGGAGTAGAGCATTGAGTGGAAAGCGTGGAAGAGAGGGCAGATCTGAACAGTATACAGCAAGCAGATATGAATACCTGTTGGAGTGGACTTGCCATAGGATTGATGGTTGATGAGGCAGCCATACTGAGGAGGTCTCAATGACCAGGGGCTACCATTGTGAGGAGGTCAGGAAAAGGTCTTAGCAGGGGCCTAAAGCATGGCCATCTTAACTCTACTTGATGGGATGAGAATGCTACTCTTTTTTTTTGGCTGGGGTTGGGTTCAAACCCACCACCCTTGGTATATAGGGCTGGTGCCCTACTCACGGAGCCACAGGCCACCCCCAGAATTCCACTCTTAGCACAGGTTGAGGGACTCCCATACTCCACAGGAACTAGTGTCAGGGGACACTGTGAGACCTACCCTTGAAGGATTCTTGTGAACTTTAAGATCCCAACACAGCAGAGTCTGAATGCTGAGGAAATAAGTCAGGTGATCACTGAAGGTAACTAAGTTAGGAATAAGGACCATAGAGGTTGCTGGCTGTGCTGTCTCAAAAATAAATAAATAAATAAAACAAAAAAACTACAGTGCCACCTGGTATCCTGGTGACATATTGTATCATATTTTCACCAAGCATCGACTCCTGTTTTCTTTAGCCACCAGGAAGAATTTGGGTTTGCTAAGGGTGAGGTCACTTCATAGACCTAAGCTCTGAAACAAGGTCATTTGAAGCAATGGAGGAAGCAAAAAGAGAAAAGGAGGTGAACAAGAAGAAAGAAAACATGAGTAGGAACCATCAGAAAATTCAGGCAACACAAAAAAACAAAACACAGCAAATCTTCAAAAAGACCATAAGGCACCTACTTGCAGAGGACCTATAAGGAATTAATAGACTTGACAGAAAAGGAATTTAAAATATGGATGATAAAAACAATAAAAGAAATGGATCAGAAAATTGAAAGACAGAGTCAGACAAGCAATAATATATAGAATACAGAAAGGATATGGCAGAGATTAAGCAAATGATGGAGACAATCAGTGAATGTAATATGCAGCAGAAAGTATCAAAAATAGGTTAGACCATGGAGAAGAAAGAACCTCAGAGCTAGAGGACAAAGTTTTCAAGTTAACCCAAGTAGTTGAAGAGTCAGAAAAGAAGAGAGAGAAAGCAGAACAGGAGCTTAGAGAAATAAGAGACTCAATGAAGTGCTCAAAAATACAAATAATAGGGAATTGTGAAGAAGAAGAAGATTGTCCCAAAGGAATGGAAGCCCAGCTTGAAGACTATCATAAACGAAAACTTCCCAAGTTTTACTAAAGACCCTGACACATTCTTTTCTCATGGATGTTGAACCTCAGGTCATCTCAACTCAAACAGAGCTTCTCCAAGACACATTGTAATGACCCTGTCCAAAGTCAAGATGAAAGAAAAAATTCTTCAAGCAGCCAGGAGTAAGCACCAACTGACCTACAGAGACAGAGCCAATAATATAATGGTAGATTTTTCAACTGAAGCCTTCCAAGCCAGAAAAGTATGAACATCCACCTTCAACATTCTTAAACAAAACAATTTACAGCCCATAATTCTGCTAAACTAAGCTTCAAAATTGATAGAGAAATCATATCTTTTGCAGATATACAAGCACTGAGAAAATTCATGACAACAAGACCAGCTCTACAGGAAATACTTAGACCTAGTCTCAAAACTGACCATCATAATGGACCACCAGGAAAATAAGCACCCAGAAGCTAAAGGTCAAAACTTAGTTTCCATAATGGTGCAAAGGATAAAACTATACAACATTATGCTGAATGATAAGTGGCTAAGGAAGAGATAAAAGAGGAAATCATTAAATTTCTCAAACATAACAACAAGTTATCAAAAACTATAAGATACAGCAAAACACAAGTTATCAAAACCTGTAAGACATAGCAAAAACAGTCTTTGGAGGGAAATCTATCATATTAGAGGCCTACATTTGAAAAACAGAGAGCACATCAACAGACTCATGAACCATCTTATAGAACTAGAAAAAGAAGAACAATCTAGCCCCAAATCCAACACAAATAAAAAATAATCAAATTAAATCCAGAGATTAATGAAATTGAAAACAAAAGAATCATTCATAAAATTAACAAAACAAAAAGTTGGGATTTTTTTGAAAAAAATAATAAAATTGATAAACCTTTGGCCAGATTAACTGGAAACAGCAAAGTAAAATCTCTAATAACCTTAATCAGAAATGAAAAAGGGGGAAAAAACAACAGATGCCACAGAGATACAGGAGATCATCTCTAAGAACTACAAGAAGCTCCATGCCCAGAAATTTGACAATGTGGAGGAAATAGATCAATACCTGGAATCACACCCTGTCCCTAGGACAGGAATCACACCCTGTCCCCTGGAATCACACCCTTCACCAAGAAGAAATGGATTTCTTGGAAAGACCAATTTTAAGAACTGAGATTGAAGAAACAATAAAAAAATCTCCCAACAAAAAGATGCCCTGTTCCAGATGGCTTCACACCAGAATGCAATTAAACCTTCAAAGAAGAGCTTATACCCTGTTGCAGAAATTATTCCGAACAATTGAGAAGGAAGGAATCTTCTCCAACATGTTCTGTGAAACAAACATCACCCTGATACCATAAACAGAAAAGACTCAACTAAAAAGAACTTCAGACCAATTTCACTAATCAATACAAATGCAAAAATTCTCACTAAATTCCTAGCCAATAGCATACAGCTGCACTTTAAAAAAATCATTCATCATGATCAAATAGGTTTCCTCACAGGGATGCAAGGCTGGTTTAACATCCACAAGTTTGTTAAATTATATACAAATTACATAAATGTAATTCACCATATCAACAGAAGCAAAAACAAAGACCATAAGATCCTCTCAATAGATGCAGAAAAAGCATTCAATAAAATTCAGCAACTTTTTCTAATTAGACCACTTAGCAATTTAGCCATAGGTGGCACATTTCTTAAACTGATGGAAGCCATCTATGACAAATCCGCAGCTAATATTTTACTGAATGGAGTAAAACTAAAAGTTTTTCCACTTAGAACTGGAACCAAAGAAGGTTTTCCTCTGTCGCCACTACTATTGAATGTAGTGCTGAAAGTTCTAGTCAATACAATCAGGCAAGAGAAGGAATTAAAGGGCATACAGATGGGTGCAGAAAAGGTCAAACACTTGCTGTTTGCCAAACGTATGATCTTAGAGAATCCAAAAGACTTAACCATAGACTCCTGGAAGTGATAAAAAAATATATATATATAGCAATGTCTTAGGATATAAAATCAATGTCCACAAGTCAGTAGCCTTTGTATATGCCAATAACTGCCAAAATGAGAAGCTAATCAAGGAAATAATTCCCTTCACAGAAACTTAAAAAAAAAAAAGAAAGAAATACCTAGGAATATATGCAACACATAGGTGAAAGACATCTATAAAGAAAATTATGAAACCCTAAGAAAAGAAATAGCAGAAGATATTAACAAACATTAACATAATATGCTCATGGGTGGGAAGAATCAACATTGTTAAAATACCTACACTTCCCAAAGCAATCTACAGATTCAGTGCAACCCCCATAAAAATACGATCAGCATATTTTTATGATTTGGAAAAATAATTCTTTGTTTTGTATGTGACCAGAGATAACTCTGTATAGCCAAGGCAATTCTTAGTGATAAAAACAAACCCAGGTTTATCACCCTACCAGATTTTAGGCTATGTACTACAAGGCCATAGTGATCAAAACAGCATGATATTGGCACAAAAATAGAGACATTGACATTTGGAACTGAATAGAAAAGCATGAGATGAAACTAATATCTTATAGCCACCTGATCTTTGATAAACCAATCAGGAACACACACTGGGGAAAAGAATCCCTATTCAATAAATGGTGTTGGGAAAATTGGATAACCACATGTAAAAGACTGAAACTGGACCTGCATTTTCTCACCACTTACAAAATTGATTCAAGATGGATAAAAGATTTAAATTTAAGGCATGAAACAATAAAAATCCTCTAAGAAAGTGTGGGAGAAAGACTTGAAGATACCTACCTGGGGAAAGATTTTATGAAGAAGACTTCTGTGGCAATTGCAACAACAAAAAATAAACAAATAGGATGTAAAAAAAGCATCTGTACAGCTAAGGAGACAACAACCAAAGTAAATAGACAACCTACATAATGGGAAAGGATATTTGCATATTTTGAATTGGATGAAAACTTGATAACTAGGATTTACATAGAACTCAAATTAACATGAAAAAAGCCAATAATCCCTTATACCAATGGGTGAGAGAGGGGAATAGACCCTTCTCTAAAGAAGATAGATGAATGACTAAGAAACATATACAAAAATACTCATTATCACTAATGATTAGAGAATGCAAATCAAAACCACCCTGAAATCATCTAACCCCAGTGAGAATGGCCCACATCACAGAGTCTAAAAACTGCAGATGCTCGTGTGGATATGGAATGAAGGGAACACTTTTACACTTGGGTGGGACTGCAAACTAATACAACCTTTTTGGAAAGAAGTATTGAGAATCCTCAAAAAATTCAAATTGGAACTCCCATTTGAGCTGCAAATACCATTACTAGGCATCTATTCAGAAGAAAAAAAATCCTTTTGTCAGAAGGACATTTGCACCTCAATTTACTATTGCCAAAAATGAGGAAACAACCTGCATGCCCACCAATCCAGGAATGGATTAACAAGCTGTGGTATATGTATGCCACAGAATACTATTCATTCACTAAAAAGGAGACTTTACATCATTTGTATTAACCTGGATAGAAGTGGAACACATTCTTTTTAGTAAAGCATCACAAGAAGGGAGAAACAAGAATCCACTGTACTCAATTCTAATATGAAGGCAGTAGATGAACTAATACAAGGGGTGAGGTAGGGGAATGAGGGAAAGGGGAGAGGGGATGTGGGAGGGGGAGGGGGAGTCATGACGTTGCACAACTCTTGGGCACAGAACACAATTATAAGAGTGACTTTACCTAACAAATGGAATCAGTATAACCTAATTCTTTGTACCCTCAATGAATCCCAAGTAATAATAACAACGAAAAACAACACAATGACTCCATAAAACTAGATAGAGCAGGGAGGATGTGGTAGCGATATTGGTATTCTCTTTTTATGGTATGCAATTGATATTTCTTAGGTATAGCCTCTGCATAATTGAGGGGTCAGAGGATTTTTCTGCTCTATATAATGGCTTGATCAATTTTCTTATTCCTAGATATCCCCTAGTATGCTTAGATTTATCTTAGTACGCTAATTTGTACTACAAAACACATAAAGTCAAAGCAAGGGGTAATGTAGTGGAAAATCACTTCAATTTCTTATTTTCTATAAAATTTGTTGTACATTTTTTCTTTGAATAAATAAATTTTTCATAAAAGATATTGTTTTAATGAAAACAGTATGTTCTAACATTTTTTTCATTTCTTTGAGAGCCTAGCTTTCCCCTGATACAAAAACATCTACTTTTTCTACGTGAAATTCTTGAGAACCTTAGAAGGTATATAGATAAACATAATATAATCTGTCAACATATAGTCATTCTTTATCAGGTTTACTTTTTTAAAAATTCATTTGTGAAGCATTTTTTACTCTTTAACAACTGGAGCACATGGGATTTAATTTTTTAAATGTATTTCCATAGCCTAATTTATAAATCCAATGTTTCCTGAGTATATTTTGCATATATAAGGCAGGCATGCTTTGATTAAGCATGAGCTTTAGCAGACTTGTCAGAATAATAATTAAGATATTTGATCTACATTTCATACTTGAAAGGTCAGAAATATATTTGCAGATAAATTTACATAAGTTTTAAAGAAATTAATTCATAATATTTAGGGCTTTAGTCATGATGCTTTCTCTATGCCAGCTGTTCAGTGATGCCAATAGAAGTCTATAGTGTAACACAATTTTATTAGCAAAAGATAAATGATAGTTACATATTTCACAAAGTTTTTGAAATTGTTAATATACTCTTTTGAAAGTGTTACTATTAGAAATGTTTATTCTTTATTTTATAATAAGTGTCTATGTCTTCATAATTTGTATCCAGGAAAACATCACTAGTATTTGCCAAAGCTGAAGGGAAAGATATATTACATGAACATATTTATAACTATTCACTTTCATTTTTATATTGACATTTTATTTTTAGTCTCATAGTCAACATTCTAGATGACTCTCTTATAGGTTCATTAAACACATACAATTCATGAGTAATGACAAAAAGTAAAAACATACTTTATGTCTTATACTTTTCAAAACTTTAAAAGTTGGAATTATGAATTAGAGAAATTATTAAGAAAATAACATTATAAAAGGCATTCAGAAAATGAAAACATTGTAAGGAAAATATCCTAGTTCTTTCTCTAAGATACATCTTTTCTAAATATTATTAGATATACTTTCACTGATCTTAATTTAGAAGATGATTTCAAATTAAGGATGACTTGCTAGACAAGATAATTTGGCTCTAAATTTTGTGTAGCTTTACAAATTGACTTCAATTCAGAGGAAAAGAATTCATAAAGGGTCTACTCTATACCTTTATATAGAGTGGCAAAATAATTGTTGTGTTATTAGGATGATCTGTTTGCTGAGTTGTTCTTTGTTAAACAAATACCCAAATAACATGGCTATCTTCTAGAAATACTATCATTGAGTTTTCAGCTAAAATTTCATTTACATGAGCTAAGAACAAGGCTAAATCTCAAGCACATATAACTCTGGGATGTTATTTGCATTACAGACCAGAAACGATCTTATAATAGTCATAATGAGTACTTATAGGATGGCTAAGTCTGTATCTCTAAGAGAACAAAATGTTGATAGTACACAGGACTTTAATACAGCCAAAGAAAAAGTAAGATGGATCACTTAATTAGCAGCTACCTGCTCCACTTAAGGCTCAGCCCATACCAAGTGATCCTGTAAATTGCCTCTCATCTCATCTTCCAGCTTCAAATTCAGTCTTCTAGGGACTATCTGTCACATGTGAGCAGGCACACACATCTTCCCCTGGATACAAGCAATATTATTTTCGCCAACAATTTCAAAGGACAAAAAGAAAGGGGGCTTGGCATTTGTTCAGAGCTCTGGTATTGGTGACCTTGAGCTAGCTAGAGAGCAGGAATCTTGAACATCATGAAAAGTTCCTGGAAACTCTGAGATTCTACATATTTAGACTATAGGTTCCAGTCTAATGCCACTTATCCCATAGTGAGTAGTGTAAACTAGCAAAATCCCATTGATATTTGTATCAAGCTAAGCAGAATTGATTTAGAAACTTACAGTTACAATAATATTCTGTAAAGAAGCTTCTCATTCAGAGGTATATTCCTTAACAACTAGTGCTTAGCCTTGAACTCTTTTCAAAATTAAAGAGTGCAGAGGAATCATGGGGAAGGGAAGACAAAACTGCAATAGTTTTATGAGCCTTGTTCTTAGAATATGAATCAAAATTGGATCATTCTTTTTTAGAAACCAAGAATTTCTTTGTTAAATAGACATCTGTGCTGGATTTCATAACAGTCAATGAAGCACCCTTTATAAATCATGACCCCACTTTGCTTCTGCCTATCAGTGTTTATTGTACGGTATATAATATGTGTTGACCAAACACAAGAGTGTGAGCATTGATTTCTGATCATCCACTGACTTTCCTTTACTGCATTCTTTCTGTGATACTTTATTTAATAAATGTCAGTTGGCCAAAGGTTTAACAAAACATGTTGTCTACTCACCAGCAACATATGTGCAAATATAAGAAAATTAAGTTTTATACATATTTTCTAAAAGTCTATAAAGATATAGAATGCAGAAAGATATACAGTGACATTCTACAGTCAATAGATTTTGTCTATTTGGAAAATTATCACATATTGAAAAAATCATAAGAAAATATAGGAACTGTTAACTGCCATGAGAGAAGTCAAGATAAAAGGTTTTCCCAAAAGGAGATTACCTTAAGTTTGGGTGGTTGTGAAAATGTGATTTGTCAAGAAAACATTCATGGTACTGTTTGAATACGAGCTGGGCTACAACTTGGACATTCTGAAGAGATGTGTGACAGAATGCATATTTATGCATGTCTTCCTTGAGCTTTTAATGCAGTCATAATCTCTTGACATGCCTTATAAAAGCCAGCCATGTCTAGTACATGAAACAAGAGTGTGAGCTCTTAGGAATCTATAAATGGTCCTCTATTAACACTTTTTTTTTTGAAAAGCATAGTTTCCAATAATTATTGTTTGTGTTCTAGTTTTCACCTAATAAAATGCAAATTTAATCGTGTTTGTAATCACAAAATATTTGTAAACTCCAAAGATTAAAGATGAAAAGAAACTAATACTAACTTTAAGAAAAAAGGAGTAATGGACACCATGTAAGGTTATATGGCACACCTTCTGGTATTGGGATACAGCTACAATAGGGACTCTTCCTAACAAATGCAAACACTGTAATCTAATTGCACCCTCACATTAATTTGAAATAAAACAAAAAAAATAAAAACAAACAAACAAAAAAGAAACTAGAAGTAAATGAAGACAAGTTGGAAATTGATCAAAAGTTTCTGAGTGAGTTTACATTGGTGGTAGAGCATTGTGCTTGTCATTGTGGAAGATGGGTCTGAGAATATCCTGGAGAGCTGGTTTAGTTATGGCAAATTTCTTCAACATGTGAATGTCATGAAAGTATTTAATTTCTCCATCATAAATGAAACTCAGTTTAGCTGGATGCAGGATCCTGTGTTGAAAGTTTTTTTGATTTAGGAGGTTAAAAGTCAATGACCATCCTCCTCTGGCTTGAAAAGTTTCATCAGAGAGATCTGTAGTCATTCTAATATTCTTCACCTTATAGGTTATGGTTTTCTTATGTCTGGCTGCCTGTGCAATTTTCTCCTTCATATCAAGTTTGGCGAAGTTAATTATAATGTGTCTGGGAGATGCTTTATTTGGATTAAGTTGTGTTGGGCTTCTGCTATCTGAATTTTAGAATCTCTTGCCATCTTTGGGAAGTTTTCCTTGATTATTTCTTGGCTTAGAGCATCTGGCCTTTTCAAAGCAACCCCCTCACCTTCAGGAATTCCTGTAAGGAGAATATTAGCTTTTTTGGAATTATCTCACAGCTCCCTGAGAGAATGATTCATTTTTGCTCTCCACTTTTCTTCCTCTTTGAGTGTTTGAGTGTTCAAAAACTTTCTCTTCAGTGTCAGAAATCTTTTTTCTGCCTGCTCCATTCTGTTACTGAGGGATTCTACTGTTTTCTCAATGTGTCAGAATCTTTGGTGATTTTATTTTTCAGTTCATTGAATTCTTGAGAGAACTTTTGAATTATTCCTAGAAATTCTAATTCCAACTTTATTTCCATTCTGTTGATCTTATTTGCTATCCAAATTCTGAATTCAATTTCTGACATCTCAGACATTTGTTTATGAATGGGATCTTCTGGTGTCTCCATCTTGTCATTTCTTGGGAGAGTTGATCTACTCTGATTATTCATGTTGCCAGAAATTTTCCACTGATTCCAGCCCATGACTGTTTTTCACCATTTGGCTAGATGAGCAGATGAGGTGAAATTGGATTGGGGGCTCCTGGAGTAGTGATTAACCAGGCCTTTGCCAAAGAGCTGAGACTGGTGACTGCAGCTTTTCCCCTACAGCTTTACAAGGGACCCATACAGTACTATAGCCTGTGACTCTGGGACCTGCTTAGTGTGGTTGGGCTAGGTGACTCTGTCTTGTATTCAGCTGGTCTCTGTCCAATTCTAGTGAATCAGTGACTCTGGGTTGAAGTCTCAGATGTGGAGAAATAATAAGCAACTAAGACACTCCACCCACCACAGGCAACAACTGGAAGAGGAAAATCAAACCTTCCTACTACAACACAACCAGTGTACCGCCTTGGCAGGTCCTCGGGTGATTGGGCCAGGTCGAGAGTTCCAAAGCAATTGTCCCAGTGAGCTCCCAAGTAGGAGTGTTCAAAAGGTCTCCAGCCACTAGATGGCAGGGGTCTACTGGCAGCTCAAGAGTGGTTTACTTCAGTGCACCATGGAGTCAGAAAGGCCAACCCAGTAGAAGCACTGCACCAGGGGGCTTGTGCCTCTTTCCCCACCTTGCACCTAACTTCACACCCAGTCACTGGTAACCCCATGGGCCATGGCCCTGTTGCCTCCAATAAGCAAATGTGCCAGGGCTTTGTGCCTGCCAGAGTCAAAGGAAAGTCAATGTCCCCTCACCCGGCCACCACTCTCTGCCACCAGCTGGTAGGTGGAGTTGAAGTTTGCCTGCCTGGGATACTCAATGCTAACTGGGGAGTGTTCCAGCTGAGCTCAGTCCAAACCTGAGGATAACAAATCAGCAAATGTTTTTCTCTCTCTGCTACTGTGTCTTTGCCCCAGCCACTCTGCAGCTCTGGTATCCTTATACAGTGATGTCTGGCTCCCTCTGGCAGTTCTCACATTTGAGGAGGTGACTGTCCAAAATTAGCCCCCTGCAGGATTGCTCTACTATTGCTGAAGCTTCATGGGAGGTGTTTCTGCATGTCTCCTAGGTGGCTCCCGTGTCCTGATAGGCAGCCGGCCCACAGCTCAGGCAGCTGGGGTTGTGCACAGTGGCTCCAGTGGCAAGTTTCAGAGGCTCATGTGGCTCACAAGCTTCCTCCAGCTGCTGATTTGCACTTTCACAGAGCCAAGCCTGATTTCCTTCCCTCTTTGTCTGTCTGCACTACTGCTGGGCTCACTGTTACAGCACAGCTTCCCTACCATGGCCCTTGTGATGACTGGTCCTGGTGATATACCTCAGACATTCTGGTCTCTGCAGGGGTTTGGCTTCTGGATCACCAGGCAAGGGGGGAGGATAGACTGGGAGTTCAGAATGGCAGGGAAAACATTTGTTCAATTTTCATCCGCACTTCCAGCAATCTTTCCCGTGGGGTGAGACAAGAGGTCTATAGTTCACCACTGTAGAAGTCTCACAGAGAGCAAAAACAAGCCCTCTTGGGGGAGGGGATGGACACTCTTTTTCTTTGGAATGAGTTTTGTACCTGAAATTTGCTTCCTTAGAATCACAGCTTGCCTCAGCAGAGGTGACACACAGTTATCACCCTTCTCTCAAAACTCGGCTCCCAATCTTCAGCTTTATTGGGAACTTTCTGGTCATTATCCTTCCCTCTGGACGAGAGCTTCTGTCAAAAGCTAGCTCCAGTCGGCCATCTTGCCCCTCCTCCCCCACAGTTAGAATTTAATTCATTGAAAATCTTTGAACTTCATTGTCTGATCTGCAAAATGATAAAACAAAAGATAAAGCTATTGTCTCAATGAGATGTCATTCACACACTGGCTCATTAAATAAAACACTATAATCTAGGAGCATGGCATAGCACACCTGTAATTGTGACCACTTGGGAAACTAAGGCAGGAGGAGCACTTGAGCCCAGGAGTTTCCCAGGCCAGCCTCATCTCAAAATAATAAAATAAATAATTTTTAAAAACATAATTATAACATTGTATTATTCGTTTTTGGATTATTTTGTTAATCCAAAGTGCTCTAGATCTACTAGGCATTATTACTAAAAGTTTTATTTCTTCTTTTCTACATATCATAAATTTCAACACAGCATTACTGGTATAAAGCAGCAAATTGGAGAAATTTAATGAATTATTAATTCAGTAATAATAGAACAGTAATGAAGAAATGTTCAAATAAATTATGATGCATTCAAACATGTGATAATGTGCTTCCATTATAACAAATTTCTAGGAAGATTTATATTTACTACCACAGAAGAATGTCCATGATACATTGTGAAATTAAAAGTAAATTTGGGAGCTTGGGGAGCACAGATGCGGGAACAGTAATCTCTTCCTTGGGAGTGGGGCGGACTGTTAAGGGGAGGGTTTTGCTTTATTCCATATGTACACTATTTGCATTTTTTCAATAATAAGAAATTATTATTTTTCAATAAATGTTCAATTTAGTTTTAAGTAATAAAATATTTTAAAAATACCATCAGGCAATTAGGGAATATCAATAATACATGCATATAGGCACATTCGGCTGCCTGCATCATTCCTCTGGTTTTGTACATGGGAGGCAACTCACATATGGGATTATATTGCTGGGGGACAGCGCACCTATGAGATTCTATTGCTGTTATCTTGTAAGTATCAGCCAGATGAAAGCAATGCCCAAAAGACAGGAACTAAAGTATAATGGAGAATCTTTGTATTGTAAGGAAGACCTTAAAAAGTATACCAGTGCTCATAAGGACTGATCTTTCTGAAAACAAATGTAGATTTTAATTATCTTAGTTCAATAGCTAGATGGTTTGTTTCTACTGGAGGTTTTTGGGAAGTAGAATATGATGCTGTTTACTTACTGATCTTTTCTGTACCCAGGAGGGTTAGTGAAGATGGGAAGAGAGGCAATTCCTAATGAATAATTTCTCAAATCTGACTCTACCAGGAGTGTTCTAAATACTGATAAACACTTCAGTTCCATCAAGGACTTTTATAGTCCCCTCTTTATTATGCCAGATGTATGCTGCCAATTTAAGTAATTACTACGTCCTCTGTGGGAAGTTTGCTGAAATGTACTTTTTACTCAAAAATATGATAACCAAAATATCTATTTTTTTTTACTTCCAGAGTTTTCATTTTTAAAAATGCAAAATAATGCATAAAGCTTTAAAAAACACATGGTAACATTCATATAGGAGCACTTTTTGATATAGCACAGATATGGAACCCAGAAAATTGCCAGGAGGAGAATTTTGCTGAGTGTTTTCAACTTAGATAACACAGGGGTAAAATCAGATTATCCACAGACACATGCTTTGGCCGCCAATTACTTTTCTTTTATCATCTCTTAAAAATATTTGTGTTTAATATTTTGAGAATAGTTTAATATAATAAACAGGGATTGCTTTTCCTCATTTATAAATGAGAATTTAAAGCCCGTTATTTTAACCAGCAATTTTTACTATTTTTGATTAAATTCCCATGAGAACTGGATTGATGCAAGAGAGCGCTTTTTCCATTTTCAAATAAATCTTCAGTTTTAATTTCACTGTTGCAAATGTCAGAGTAATATGAATATAACAAAACAGATAAGGGACATACTTAGAAAAATGTGTGTAAATGATGCGTCTTTATTATTGCCTAATACTGAATACTAATTATTTGTTGGAAGCAATTTAGTAGTCATTATTCACTAATTGAAGTTCTATTTGCACTTGGTTTATAATAATAATCACTAGCTTAACCAAGTTATTGCTTTAAATGTTTGTCAATACAGATGAATGAGAAGGAGATGATTTATTTTCAAGGTTGTAAACATAGTGCATCTTATAGTCTACTGTAAGGTCCATTGGTTGCACAGCATTTTACTTGAGGAAGCAAATTATTTTACACTTGTAATAACATTTAAACCTCCAAATTTATTTCCTGATATCTTACCAGTTGGCATGCATAACATAGACAGTTCGAGTTTTTAACAATGATGAATGGGCTCTCCCTACAGCCTCCAGAAAGGAGCACAGCCCTACTGGCAGCTGGAGTTACCCTGGGTCAGCCTTCTGATGTTCACAACTGAATGTTAACAGATCTATGTTGTTTCAAGCAGCTAAATTGGTGTTAATTTGTTACAGTAGCAGTAGAAAACCAGTACCTCTTACCATCTGTGGTATGATTTCTTCTGGCATGGAAGCCTCTCTTGCCTGTGATCAAGCTCTTTGTATCCTTTACCTAGCTGCAGAACTTCATCTGGGCTTCTGGTAATGCCAACCACATAAGAGCCCCCCTGCTTCATTCCTTCTGATAAGACATTTCCTATCTTTGTTGCCAAGACATTTTAATGAGCTAGCACCTGGAGGGGATAGCTAAGGTTTTATGGGGTCCTATACCACAGACTTGTGAAACCTGGGTTCCTAGAATTGTCTCCAACAGGTGAGTATCAAAGATTTCTCAGAGTAGAGAAAATCTCTCCAGATTTATTAGTAGTTCTTCATGGAGAATTCAGAAATAATGAAAAATTATTACTGAACAGTCTCAGTAGAAACATAGCCTCCCAGTTATGTGATGGTTTGGAGTCATTAGCCACTTTCTGAGCAGTGGGTATTTTCTTTTTTTTGGCCAGGGGCTGAGTTTCAACCCGCCACTCTGGTATATGGGGCCGATGCCCTACCCCTTTGAGCCATAGGCAGTGCCCCAAAAGTGTAAGCACCAAACCACTTAGCATCCCTTTTTTTTTTGGCCTGGGCTGGGTTTGAACCTGCCACCCCCAGCATATGGGGCCAGTGCCCGAGTCCTTTGAGCCACAGGCACCACCCTGCCGTGGGCATTTTCTGTGCAGACACTGAGGCTACATTCACTTTTAAGGAAGGCAGTGCTGTAGGCTATGTAGGACCTTGTGGTTGGTTCAAGCCATTGTGGGTTCCAGTCCCAGTTTTCCCACTTACTAGCTATGTGACTATACGTACAACAGTTTTCTTGCTGAAGTCCGTCCTCTTTTGTAAGTATATATAGGATTTGTATCTATTATTTGGGTTATTGAGATTATACAAGGTTAGAGAATTAAATTCTCAATCTGATCCTGGAAAAAGTGCTATGTACCTCATAGCTGAATCTTACTATGGTCACCTTCCAAGTATTCCCATCTGTGCACAACACCAGTGCACAGTTTACCCTTCAAAGCAATGTTGGAACTCATTTTCAGTAATGGCTACAAGAGCTATTGTCATACAAGGTCAGACAATTAAGTTCGCAAACTCATCCTAGAAAAATTGTGCTGAAGAATGCTAGACTAGGCATTGGTGTCCGTGCAGACCACAGCTTCCAAGGGGAGTATATATCAGAATGGTAAGGTTTATCAGAAACTCTGCAAGCATTTGTACACTCAGTTTTTATTGCCTAGAATGTGGTAGTACGACCAGTATGCCTATAACCCAGGCTGACAAAATCAAGGAACAGGAGAATCAACAGGATTAAAGCGATTTTGATTTCTTACTCAGAGCCTGGACGATATGTATAAATTCAGATAAAATAGAAATTCTGTTAGCAATAAAGAAGAGCAGAATGGGTGGGAAATTTACATGATGTGACACATCAGCATTTTGTTAATTTCTCGTCATTTTCTTTCTTGGAAGGGCAATGTAAGCAGCTCTGAATATATTTCTCAGCAAGGACCCTGACACATGCGGCAAAGCATCAGTGTGATCCCACTCAGCAGTGTATCTCAAGGGTGGACGCCTTAATGCTTACCTTGTTACAATGTGTAAAAAATATGAAAAAGTTGTATTTTGATTCAGAAATATTTAACTTTTGAAAAGTGGAGTAGAAAAGTTTTTAGTTTGGTAAATGTTTCATTCAAGCATAATTCCAATTGTGTTATTTAAAACAGTTCAATATAGGGTTCATTTGTTATTAGGTAGCAAAGAATGCATCTAAGGTGTAACTTCTTTCTTTTTTCTGTCACTGAGATGAACTTGAATTATTAAAGAACATCTAGAGACTACCTATTATTTTATGAAAAATTGCCAGTCGTTTGGAGTAGATGGTGGCAGTGTGTTCCTTCTCTACCATAGTTGGGTTACAATTAAAAAACAATTCACATTTGGAAATATTTTCTATAAAACACTAGTTATTATTATTTAAACTTGAATTTGAGATGGATACTTTTAGCACAAATTGAACACATCATATGAACATTGAACACAAACATATGATTTATAGAAATAAGAAAAAATTTTTTTCTTTTTAAAATACGAGCTTCAATCTTTAGTTCCTTGTAAATTTTAGTACATCACCCACTTTTTTCCTCCCTTGCAAGCTGCCTCACCTATATACTTCTGTCAGGCCTTGTAGTGGTACTTCTCTTTGTGTTCTGTATCGATTCATATCCTCATCTTTCCATCTAGCCAATAATGCCAGAACTATCTTCATAGATATTAATGGTATCTTCTTGTCATGGAGTGCCCACTGGAATTGTGTTAGGAGTTTTATATCCAGTATCTTTGCCGGAAAATTAAGTAACATTACCCTTATATAGTTCAAATTGCAAAAATATTAGCTTCTCTTATTAAAATAAATAATAGGAATAAGTGCAAGAGAAGAAATGTTGGATACTGTGTATTTTTTTTTTATTTTTTTGAGACAGAGTCTCACTTTGTCATCCTTGGTACCATGCCATGGTGTCACAGCTCACAGCAACCTCCAGCTCTTGGGCTTAGGCATTTGTCTTGCCTCAGCCTCCCAAGTAGCTGGGACTACAGGCATCTGCCATAACACCCGACTATTTTTTGTTGTAGTTTTGGCTGGGACTGGGTTTGAACCCGCCACCCTCAGTATATGGGGCCGGCGTCCTACTCACTGAGCCACAGGCGCCGCCCTGATACTGTGTATTCTTCAATGAAAGTGATAGCTGCTCCTTCACTACAATGATTGCTATTATGGAGTGATGGGAGCGAAGCATTACCATATTTTATGTTTTTCAGGAGGATCTAGATATGTGAAATTTTCATGTGAAATATTCCTATATATAAGGTTGGAAATTGAATCCTGTCTTAAATTGCATTTTTGGTGGAGCAGAATCAAATACAGT
The DNA here is from genome assembly GCA_963575145.1 of Galago senegalensis. Taxonomy (NCBI): domain Eukaryota; kingdom Metazoa; phylum Chordata; class Mammalia; order Primates; family Galagidae; genus Galago; species Galago senegalensis. The sequence goes on from CAUYTI010102444.1 coordinate 20,074, forward strand.
CCCAGGGCTGCTAGTCTGCAGTCTCTGCTCTAGGAGATTTTACAGGTTATTTGCTGCCACACAGGTACTGGGGCTGAGTGGTAAAGGAGGCTTCTGGCCCTGGTCTACCTGGGTTCACAGCACTCTTTTTTCTCTAACCCACACTGCTGTCTGAGCCCCAGCCTGTGTAAAAACCACTGTCTTATTTCTATATTTCTATTTCTCGGCAGCTGAACATTTCTAGATAAAGTCGTGAAATTAAGTGCTGCCCAAAGTTAGCTATCCTCCTTTTATTAATTACTTCATATTTTAACAATATGTTCATAGGTTCTAATCCCTGAGATAGTGAAGAGCACCCAGGGAATTTATTAGGAAGTGATTTGAGCTTCGCCATTTGTGGCATGGAAGGGAAAAGGGGGGTTAAGCAGAGGAAGAGTTTGAGCTGCAATGCAGTTCCAACAGAGGCCCAGCAGAGCCTGCAGGTGGAACAAAACCCAGTGTAGACTCTTGTGTGGGAGCTCTGGGGCGGGGAGGGGTTCAGCCATTATACACCTGCCTTGAGCAGTGAAGGGAAGGGAACTCTCTTCAGTTTATTCTGAAAAAGGCTGACAACTGAAGCTTTTATTTATTTTTTTTACACTATCTTTCACTGTTAAAATAATATCAGGCAATGATTATATCCTAGCATAACAAGAATTTACACATCTTGTAGTTGGTGATTTGCTTGATCTCCATTTTTAAATAGAGGCTGTTTTTTGTGTCTTCTTTGGGAGACAGATGGGGAAAACGTAGAGGGAAATAAAAGGCCACACTCATTCACAAAGCCAAGAGAGCAAGCAGGTATTTCTGAGTTTAAATATTCTCTGACTGCAAAGCTCTAAATATCCTAGATTATTAGGTTGAAGCAAAGGATAAAAAATAATCAGAAATTCTGAATCTGCAACAATAAAAAAAGAAAAATTAAGGGGGAAAAAAGTGTTTGGCAAGATGCATTGTGGGTAATGACAAACCCAAATTATGTGGAAAATGTGTGTGCTGGTTAGATGAACAAAAAAAAATATATATATAAACCAAAAAAAAAAAAAAGAAATTTCTAGAACTGTAGCCACTGTATTAAAGTGCCAGTCAGACACAGAACTCAAAATTTTTCCATTAGTATTCAATCTGGATTATGCAAATTTATCAATTGACTCCAAATTACCCAGCCCAGAGAGGGATGAACCCTCATGGGCTGGCTGACTGATAAATTAGCATTTATTTTATGTTATTTTATTTTTCAGGGCTTATTATTCATATTTTACTGCCCATTGTAAAAAAGGTGTACTTGGTTTGCACCTATGCAATCTTGATGGACCCCTAATGGTACTTTGTAGTGATTTTTAAACTATTTAATAAAGGTATGATTTATTAGAAATTATTCCTTTATTATTCATTCCCCTTTTATCTGAATGTCTTTCTCATATAATTTTAAGTTATTTGACACCTTTGCTTTGAACAATATTAATAATATTCTAAATATCTAGCTACTTTATCAGAATATTTTATATATTTTTTATAAGTTGATTGTTTCTACAATAGCTTATTTAGGTAAAGACTGAACATGTTATTAATCTGGGTTAATTTTAGCTTTTATAATTATTTCTGGTTGTTTAAAAATGTTTAAGAAAATTAAATGAGTCTGAACCTCAGGTCAGCTGACAGCTGTCTTTATAAGGAAGCAGGACTTGGTCTGTTGCTCATTGTTATTTAATCATAATATGTTAATTGATTTAATGTTTTTAATATGTGCTCACTGGATATTTCTTCTCATCAGTTTGATCAGTTTTATCAAAAAATTAGTAGAAGATCAGTTAATCTATGACCTTTTATAGATCTGGACAAAAAATAGAAAAAAGTCTTGTTTTCTTTTGATCCTTTTCTATTTCCTGTCTCAATTCTACCAGATAATTTCTATTCAAGACAACTCTTACTGGCCTTCCAAAATTATTAATTTAAAAGATACTCTCCTAGACTCCGTCCAGAAGGAAATAGCTTATTTATGGATCTTTTCATTGGTTTATGGATCCAAGGTGTCCCAGAGAGTACCACAAATCTTCAAGATGTCCCAAGTGTTAACTTTAATGTTTGTATCTTTAATTTAGCTGAAAGATGTGTAAAATCTCATATAGTCAAATAGCTCCCTCTTGGCTAACGTATAAAATTGGTATTAAAGCATGCTATTCCAAAAGGTATCAATCATAACGTATGCCCAGTAATTTATTTATGAATTTATATTTTAAGATTATACAATGGGAAAGAACAATTGATTTTTTTCCCCTGGGGCTCGTTTGCAGCAATTCCGAGTTGTACAAAGATTGCCTTGGGTGTCCAGACTTCCTCGAGGTTTCTCCCTCTTCACAGTTGCGTAGCCATTAAAACCCATTCTTCACGTAACCTCTTGCCATCACAGAGCAGGAGGGCAGTTAAAGAGCATGTCTGTCTCCATGAATAAGAGTTTCCTATTTGTCAAGCTCATTATAAGACTCATTTTTACTTTACTATTCACCACATGGAAAATGGTATTAGTAGTAATGGTCCCTAAACATTGGAAGAGGTTTCAAAATAAAGATAAATTAAAAATCCAACTTTTTGTCACGTGGTACATATGCTTCACTGGTTTCCACGAAAGCTGCTCTTTAGCACGACCAGTGGCACTGACACATGGGAGTGTGTCACTCACCAGATTGGTTTAACATCTACTCTCTCCAAAAAACTAATTCTGACTAGTACACATATTAAGCAGAGTAAAAATCAGAAGAAAAACATATGGTGAATCATATTTTAATGCTGTGAATACCATCAGAAAAAAAAAAAAAGAAAACTAATTATTTGTAAAATAAAGCAACTTTTTTTTTTTTTTTTGATACAGAGTCTCACTAAGTTGCCCTGGGTAGAGTGCTGTGGCCTCACAGGTCACAGCAACCTCAAACTCATGGGCTTAAGTGATTCTCTTGCCTCAGCCTCCCGAGTAGCTGGGACTACAGGTGCCCGCCACAACACCTGGCTATTTTTTTTGTTGTTGTTGCAGTTGTCATTGTTGTTTGGCAAGCCCAGCAGGGCTGGAACCCGCCAGCCTCGGTGTATGTGGGTGGCACCATAACCACACTGTGCTACAGGCAGGGAGCCTGAACAAGTTATATTTTTTAAGAAGAAACAAAAATTGAAGCTTATAAACTTCATTGATAAATGTATTCCATGTCCAAGGCAAAGATGATTGCTTATACTATTTTAAGTATAATTGTATTTAATACTGTATTAAGAAATATTGCTGATAAATTTGTCCTTCTAAATTTCTCTGAAAATTTACTATTTATAAAACTTGTTTATTAATCTTGGTATGTTGCAGTTTTATTCTGTTTCATCTTTTATTTTATTATTTATTTTGTTTTCATGCATTTACTGTGTACAACATAGTACAGTATGAAGTATATATGCATTCTAGAGTGACTAAATCTGGCGCATATATATATAATATGTGTGCATTACCCAGTTATATTTTAGCATTAAGAACACTTTATAGTCATTCTGATAACATGTTTCTAGATACAACATATTATTAAATATAGTCACTATATTGTAGAATAGATCTCTTGAAATTATTCCTGCTTTCAAACTGAAATCTTGTATCCTTTGACCAGAATCCCTCCCACTACCCCCATCCTCCCAGCCCCTGGTAACCATTTTACTTTCTATTTTATGAAAGGTCAACCACACATAGGTGAGATTTTATAGGGTATTTGTCTTTATGGAACCAGCTCATTTTTTACAAATGACAAGATTTCACTCAAACAGCGTGATTATTATTTAATTGTTCATATATACTGTGTTTTCTTTGTCCATTTGTCTCTTGAGGCACTCTTAGTTTGATTTCACATCTTAACTATTGCTAGTAATGCCGTAATAAACATGGGAATTCCGAGAACTCATTGAAATACTAATTGCGTTTCCCATAGGCATATACTTAGTGCTGGGATTTCTGGATCATGATAGTAGTTCTATTTTTAATTTTTTTTTTTTTAGGAACCTCCATATTGTTTTTCAGTTCGGTGTACTAATTTACATTTCCATTAACAGTGTGCAAGGATTTCTTTTCCTCTATATCATTACCAACACTTATCCTTTGCCTTTTGTATAATAGCCATTCTGACAGTAGTGAGCTGATATTTCACTGTGGTTTCCATTTACATTTTCTGGCTGACTAGAAATTTTGATAGGGGTCGCATTGAGAAATGTCTAGTTAAAGTTTTTGCCCATTTTTAAATTGGGCTATTTGTTATCTTGTTGTGTAGTTTCAATTCTTTCTATTATTTGGATATAAATTCTTATAAAATGTGTAGTTTGAAAGCATTTTCTCCTGTTTTGTAGATTGTCTTCTTGCTCTGTTGATTATAGCTTCTGCATAACAAAGGAAATGTATAATCAATTTGTCTGTTTTTGCTTTTGTTGCCTTGTTTTGTGGGGTCCTAGCCAAAACATCATTGCCCAGGCCAATATGGTGCTTTTCCCCATTTTCTTCTAGTAATTTTTATACCTTTACATCTCATATTTAAGTCTTTATCCCATTTTGAGTTGATTTTTGTGTAGGTTGTGTGATAAGAGTGTAATTTCATTATTTTGCATGTGGATACCCAGTTTTCCCAAAACTATTTATTGAAGAGATCTTCAAAATGAGCCACCTGCCTTTCTTGTTGCATGGTCCCCAGCAAAGGCAGGCTCAAGTCCTTGTAGGTTCTATCACTCTAATCTGACTTTTTGTGCATTCTCTCTTTTTTAAAAACTCATATAATCATGATGGATTCCTTTCATAATATACTATAACTTCCCTTTCAAATTCAGCTGAAATCTTGTATCCTTTGACCAGAATCCCTCCCACTACCCCCATCCTCCCAGCCCCTGGTAACCATTTTACTTTCTATTTTATGAAAGGTCAACCACACATAGGTGAGATTTTATAGGGCATTTGTCTTTATGGAACCAGCTCATAAAGCAACCTCAATGACACCTGCAACCTTTATTCCTTTTTGCCATATGGCAATGTATTGACAAGTTCCAGGTATTAGGATATGCACGTATTTGATTGGCCCATTGTGTTGCCTACCACAAATGTCTAAAAGAGAATGCTGACATGGGCAATCCATAAATGGAAATTATTACTATGTATTCAGTAAAATATTTATGAAGCAATTAATTTTATAGCTATTACCTAATTGGGAAGAACCCTTGAGATAGGGGGGTTCTAGCTTTCTCAACATCTCATCTGATTGATAACATTGGTGCTAATGATATGAGACTACAAACCGTAACCTTCTACATATTTTGAGTGTTTCTAAAACTTTTAAATGTTACCTATGATTGCTTCTTTCCTAAATGGAAAGCTAACCTACTCAATGTTTTTTACCATGAAAATAAACAATATCTTTGGTACTTAAAATTATTTATATTTGTAAAGTATAAAGGTAATGACAAAAGAGTAATGCTTGTTTTGATATTAGGTCACATAGAAGGCTAATTTTGTTTACATGTTATGTTTAAAGCACCATGGTTCAAATAATCCTATTTGTGTAAAGAAATGGAGATATTAGACTAATACTTTCCAGGAGGTTGTTTGCTCATGTTTAATGCAGGCTTAGCAGGTCTGCAGGTATTCTTGTAGTAAACATAGTTGTTTTGAGCAATGCGAGGTGACAGCTCTACTTAAAGTGTTCTCTGATCTACCATATTTTTTCCTTTGGGAACAATTATTATACAAAATGACAAAGTGATAAGGGCAAAAATCTAGTTACCAATGACATAAAATTAATGCTTTACTTCAGAGTTGGGATTCTTGATCTTATTAATGGCTTAAAAATGCATGACAAGCTTTTCCATTTACAGAATTAACATATTAATCCACTTCATGTGGTATCCATCTGCTCATATATAATTTTTCAGAAAGGTTATTCACACCTTTTTGTACTAATGGCCCATAGTAATTTTCAGAAGCAATATACGATTACTAGATGGTATAAAATGCTAATATAAACACCTTGGAGGAGCTACTTGCCCTCAGAAATGAGAAATCACAGGTAAATCTTTAATCTCTGAAAGTTAGATATCGAGGGATAGTATTGGGGTAATTCATTTTCCAACTCAGTTCATTTCACACTTGGCCTTTTGTGCGATTTGGAAAATCCAGACTTTCTGTGGAGACTGGGAGCTAATTTCCCTCATAGTGATGAAGGATTTTCATAAAAAGATGACCAAAGTCACATATAGTTATACAGGCTGAATTACTTACTATACAGCTTGACTCTCATCTTCCCTTTTGTCCATCTAGAGAAAAATGCATACTTATTAGTAAAGGGAAAATGAAAAAGTTCACCTCCTGGCAGTTAAACAAAATTTGATCATGTTTATATAATCAATAAAATCGGGTTTGCTTTGTCTCACTTATATACCTTGATTGTTGGCAAACAATAGAGCCTGAGTTATATTACTTTAAAAGATATACAAGTATAAATATGGCTACATACACACATACAAGTATAATTGTGTCAGTGAATATTATAAATAATATTATCTGTGTGGTTCATGGATTATATCTGAACCTGAAGTACCCCAGGTCAATTCCAGGTTATCCTCTTTCCTAATTATGTGTCCTCGAGAAAATTGTTTATCCTTTCTACATCTTGTTTTTCTCATGTATAAATCGTGAAGGGTTGTAACCAAAGAAGCTCACTTAACTCTTAGGGTCCAGAGTTTTTTCAGGGGTCAGGTATGTAGTTATACAGTGGCTGTGTGACTGACCTTGGCTACTCAGCTGCCTTTCGCAAAAGAGCAGGCCTTTGGCCAAGAGCAAAAATAAGCATTCATTGTAAATCACATTGTCAGCATAAACTGTCACATCAAACTAGAACTTGTGGGCAAAGTCTTTAGGTACACAAAAAGGCACTTAGCAGGCAAAACATTCTTTTTTTTTTTTTTTTTTTTTTAGTCAGAGTCTTGCTTTATTGACCTCAGTAGAGTGCTGTGGCATTGTAGCTCACAGAAACCTCCAACTCCTGGGCTTAGGTGATTCTCTTGCCTCAACTTCACAAGTAGCTGGGACTGCAGGCATCCAAGACAAAGCCTGGCTATTTTTTGTTGCAGTTTGGCCGGGGACCAGGTTCGAACCTGCCACTTTTGTTATATGGGGTTGGAGCCCTACCCACTGAACCACAGGCACTGCCCCAGGCAAAATATTCTAAGGGTTCATAGCTCATCTCCCAATAGGTGGCCAAAGGCAAGTCCTGAAGAGAGGCCTTTCCTGGACTATGTAGTGTGTTTGAGCAACCTGGGCCTACCTATTAACCCTTCCTTCACAACATCCTTAATAAACACTTCCCAATTCTTCATTTTGCGAATTGTATCTCAAGATAGTCAGGAATAAAATCACAGGTATTTGTTAAAAATTATTTAAATGTTTTTTCCTACTACTACAGCACTATTGTGACTTCTTTCAGTGAAGACACAAAAGATATTTCTTTTTTTAAATGCATTTGATTTAAATTGGGAATTAAGATTTAGAATTGGATACCTTTCTTAATGGTATCCATGGGGAAAACTGAGTTCTGATTGTGTACTGTATTTACAAAAGGTTAATTAGAAAGACCTTTGCATTTATGCTTTCTTATTGGAAATAACTCTAAAATATTTTAGAGTTATTTAGAACCTGCAAATATCTTTTTAATATTTATTCAATAACTCTAGTAATATTTTCTATCTACATATTTTAATTTAAACATTTCCAAAACATGGAACAAAAACATGTTAATGACTATACAGTAATTTCATTTATAATACTAAATAAAACATTGTAGTATCACAAAATTACCCTCATAAACTATCAGTAGAATACTGTATATGGGCGAATCAACACTAATCTCCCAAAAGAGTGGTTAAAGAAAATTCTTCAGACAGTTTAGTTATGAGCCAGTGTAAAAGATAAAGTACTATTAGAATGGAAAGCTCAGCTACTCCACAAAAAACAAGAAAAGAAAATCTCTAGGTCTAAAGTAGGATATGAAAGTATAGACTTTATTGTATCCTAGAAAAAGCGAAGAGAAGGAGTGAGAGGGAAGGGGATGAGAGAGAGAGAGAGAGAGAGAGAGAGAGAGAGAGAAGATTGAAGGGCATCCCAAAGAAAGAAAGGGATGAATACCTGCCATTAAGGTCAAGCAGTTGCTGAATTTAAGGGAGGGGTGCCAAAAGTAATTGGAGCTGACTGAATGCTGTGTTTTTCTTTTTTTTCCTCCAACAAAGTTGAAGATAGACATTTTCCGAGGTTTTTCCAATCCTAAGTCCTGATTTTCATAGTCCATTGTTCATCTGGGATATTGTCAGGAACAAATCCTAAAAATCCTAGAAGGCAAATTTAATTAGTAGGTCTAGTTCTAGTGATTATAAAGAAAAATTTCTTTCCTTTTTGTCTGCTGGGCTTTCAATGGCACCTGAAGAAAGAATTCAGCAGGGGAGGGGCTGCTAGCATGAGAAAGACAGCTGGCAGGGAGAGAGATTGATTTAGTCCTTACTGAAAAATTGTGAGTTAATAATTTTTCTATTATTTCACGAGAAACATCCTTATTATTATAAGCTTTCACACAAGGGGCTTTTAGTAGGACAACTCAAGTTTGTTTTTCTATGGGACAGTCAATGGGAAGTTAGAACAATGATAATCATTGGGAGAAAGAAAAGAAAGGCTTGTAATGATGTTGGAGTAGGTTCTTTTTAATAAAAGTTTGTACATGGTGAATAAGTATGTGTGTCTGTGTGAAATACATGTATTACAAGATTCTTCTCATAAACCACTTAATTCACATCTAAAAGTTATCAAGAATTATTTTGGGGAAAGTCCCTTTAGTGGAAATAACTTAGGTTTCGAAAATAGAAGGTGCGAATCCCATGTCTGCTTCTTACTCTTTGCAAATATTTAATCAGAATATTTACCTCCATTTTGACTAAGGCATTTTGTATCTCAGTTTACTAATCTGTAATTTGACTTGAATTTAGGTATGCTAGAGGAAGATATTGCTTGTATTTAATTCTGGAATTTAGAAATGCCTTGTATGTTTGCCTTAACTGACGCGTGATCAGAGCAGGCCTGCCAAAAGTAGATTTGCATGGTAATTATTTAGTCCCTTGTTTGTTAAAAACAAACAAACAAAAGGTTAATAAACAAAACCAGAGTTAAATAAAAAAGCTTCGCATCTGTGCAACACACTGATGTTTGATGGGAAAGGAATGATTCTTTATGAAGTTAAGGCAACAGGAGCAGCAAACCTGCCTTTGTGTTATGCAAGGGGTGAGGGTACTTGATCAGTACCTTTCCAGCAAATATTATCATAGGAAGGACAGTGATGAACTTACTGAGCTGGGTAGATTTTCTTTTTCTTTTAATGTATAGGAATTCCAATGAGCTCCTTAAAAATTTAGGGGAGAGGGCGGTGCTTGTGGTTTAAAGGAGTAGGGTACCAGCCCCATATACCAGAGGTGGCAGGTTCAAACCCAGCCCCGACCAAAAACTGCAAAAAATACAAAAAATAAAAAATAAGAAAAAAATTTAGGGGAGGAAGAATGGCTGAATTTTGGTTTATCCATTAATGATGGCTCAAGAGTATATAAAATCCAACATAATTAGTATAAATCAAATTAAATCAGACTGTACTGACACTTCTCAAACCTCAAATGCTTAATAAATGTTAAAATAATCATGTTGATTAGTCAGTTAACACAAATGCCCAGTTGATCACAGGTTATAAAGAGCCTTTCTATCATATGTGTGAAATGACCTCATTTCTTGACAATAGCATTCAACATTCGGTTTTATTTAGTTTTGGACCACATGATCAAATAACTAATTCAAATGTGGCAGTAGTCTATATGTGGCAGTCTTCTATAGGAGACATGAATATTTAAAGAGATTCTTTCTGGTATTGTTATGTTGGTGATAATGTTTATATGTTAAACAATCAAGAATGAGGCAGAAAATTTCCTCCAATTTCCTCGTGAATTCATACTTGAGAAAAAGTACAATTTTTTGTGTAGTCTGTGAAAAATACTAATAGTATAAACTCACTAGTTTTAACTCTTCAAGAATTACTTAGATTGATATGCTAATAAGTAATCTTGTGAAGATTTTTTTTTTTTTTTTGTTTGAGACAGAATCTCACTCAGTTGCCCTGGTGCCTCTGTGGTTCACAGCAAATTCAAACTCTTATACTCAAGTGATCCTCTTGCCTCAGCCTCCCAAGTAGCTGGGTCTACACACCACCCCACAACTCCTGGCTAATTTTTCTATTTTTAGTAGAGATGGGGGTCTTGCTTTTGCTAGCTGGTCTCAAACTCCTTAGCTCAAACAATCGACCTGCCTTGGCCTCCCAAAGTGCTAGGATTACAGGCGTGAGCCACCACACCTGGCCTGAAGAATCTTTGTTAAGAGAATTTTCTAGTTCTCAACACATTCAGCTCATTTTATCTGTACTGAATTTATTTTTTATTGTTGGTAAAAGATCTCATCCTCTTTAGTATCCTCATAGAACCCTTACCTACTCAATATCTTTTGTGACTCAGTTAATTACACTACTTTCTCTCACATTTTAAAATTTATAAATATCTTGTTTGAACTAATGTATATGTCTGTGAGTTATTTATGTGTTCAACAGTCCTTTTTTGGAAGACAGGGAAAAGGTGCCCTCTGTCAAGTGCTAAAATGTTAACCTGTATCTTAGTGATGATTGAACGTTTAAATATATTTTGCAATATCCTGAGTATTGATTTTCTGCCAAGCTTCTGTCTATCTCAAAGGTCACAATTTTCAAATGGGAGTACCTTTTTAATGTGGCTTTTTTAGCACATCTGTTTTTAATTTCAGCTAAATGCAAGAGGTTATAAATCAGTCATGGATAACTATATTCAAGGATGAAACCAGATTTCATTTTCCAGATATCAATGGAGAGTCTTGTAAATGTTAAATAAAATTATTTGAGGAGTAAAATGTAACTCAAATGTACTCTTTGGAAAGTGTAGCAATTTAATTTTAATTGGAGCATATTATTTTCATTATTAGTATCTAACAATATAAGACATATAATTTAAGAGGGAAAAAATTATTTCAAGGTCATAATTGTGTGACTCAAGCAATATGTGTCACTGAAGTATGTGAAATTCTGAGATGATCATCAAGCTCTCCCCCTCCAGTGTACATACGCAATATAAGACCGTGAATATGATGGCCTTTACCCTCTGTGATTAGGCTATGTAATAAAGCTAAAGGGATTTTGTATAGGTGATTAACCTCCCAAATCATTGATCTTAATATAGGTAATTTATCCAGTTTTGCTTGATCTCTTCATGAGACCTTTAAGTCCATGGCTAGCGATTACAGAAAGATAAAGTCAGGAATTCTAAACATGAAGATGTGACCTGCCTTTGCAGCTAGAGGAGCCACATGGAAAAAATGACAGTGGCCTCTAGTTGCTGAGAGCCAGCAAAGAAATGAGGACCTCAGTTACTTCGACTTCAAGGAAATTAACTCACCAACAAAAAAATGAGCTTGGAAGTGAATTTTTTCCCCAGAAACTCTAGAAAAGAAGTGCACCAGGCTGACACTTTAATTCGGACCTTATGGTCCTTAGAGGGCCCAAAGCTTATGAGAGACTTCTGACTTACAGAATTACTTCCTAAAAAGTAAGGGTGGTTTTAAGGGCTAATCTTGCAGCAATTTGTTTTGTAGCAATAGAACACCAATACACTTAGCATAAATTTGTCCAGGAAAATATGCCATGTAACATAGTATTTAATAACATATTTCTAATATAAAAACTACTAAATGTGTTCCAGTTCAATGAAACTGTATACAACACATTATATCAGATTATCAAGTAAGCATTTAAGTATATTTTAGGTTGACATTTTGCATAAACTTTAGATTATAAACAGATTCTTCAAACTGAGGTAAAATTCTGTGTGCAGTAAAACTCCCAATAATCAATTCAACATTATAATTATACTTTGAACTATAGCCTGCCTGTTGTTTCAAAGTAATGATAAAGGTCATGATAGCAAGAAAGGCTTTTAAGACATATTTGTTTTTTTAATTGCTTGTGTGAAAACATGCGTGAGCATGTTCTAAAATGCTTTCTTATTCCTGGACAGGAAATTAGTTAATATATATTAGGAGTTACACTTAGTTAATAACTTGAATTTCTAAAAGTGTATTTCAACATATATTATTTATATAGAATTCTTACTCTTAATACATCAAATATCTTTTCTTCCACTTTATGCTGACTAATGAGGCACAGACATATTTCAAAAAGTCATTTAAGTAATATATGGATGTTTAACTAAAAGTGTTAATAGAAAGGCAATGATTTTTCAGTCCTTATATTTTAATACTTACATACATCCCAGTAGCATATTAATTCCGACTGAAATTCTGAGTATTAATTATAATGATAAAAATAAATATCCTACATTTAAGGTCTATTATATGTCAGTGCCACATTTTCTCATTTATATCTCATCGTAACGTCATGACCTTATTATTTTCTGTTATTGTCACAATTTACAAATGGAAAATAAGTGAAATTCATTAGGAATGACGTTTACTTAGATGTCCACATGCATCTGAAACCTGACCATCTAGAGGATAAATCTTGGTAAAGAGTCAGTTTAACATTGGTCTATTCTACTTTGCTAGAATATAATTGTCAAAAATTGAAAACTTGACCCTTACAAATATAAGTGAACAAAGTCACTGATAGTTATTTAACTAATAATCAGTGGAGGAATCAAAAATGCTAAAACTGGTTCAAATAATTATTTTTAAGTACTGAGTCGGTCAGGGGGTGTTGAAAACAGTTTGCTAATGGATGCAGTATTGTTTAATATTCTCTGGGATGTGAACTATTACCTTTGAGGTTATTCCTTCTACCATATGAAGATCAGTCAAGTCTGTACTAGACAACATTTCTTTAGATTACTATGGACAAGAATCATTTGCATTGTTATCAATTTTCCACAAATTAAGTTACCAAGTTGTATATGTGTAAATTTCACAGAATCAGGAAGGTTTTCAGAAACCTTATTAATATTGCTGTGGTGGGCAGAACAATGGCCTTCCAAAATGTCCCTACCCTAAGCCCCAGAGCCTGTGAATATGCTACCGTGCGTGTCAGAGGGCCTTCACAGATGTCACTAAGGTAAAGATCGGTGGATGGGGGGTTATCCTGGATCATATGGCTCTGCCCAGTGTATTCACAAAGGTCCTTGAAAATGACGTAAGAGGCATTGATGAAAAGTCAGTGCCAGAATGATGCAATGTGAGAATTCAGTTGCCCTTGCTAGCTTGACAATGGGAAGAGGCTATAAGCCAGGAAATGTAGGAAGCTTCCAGAAGTTCAAAAAGGTGAGGAAATGGGTTATCTCCTATAATCTTCAAAAAAGAAGATAGCCCTTCTGTCTCCTTGATTTTAGGCAAATGAGACCTCTGTCAAACTTTTGATCGATAGAGCTATGAGATAATGTATTTGTGTTATTTTAAGCAACTAAGTTTGTGAAATCTGTTGCAGCAAGTGCCTACAAATGCCTAATATAGAGTAAATCGTCATTAAATATTTGCTGAATGGATAAATTATTTACAGTTGAACAAAATGTAACCTGTCTAGGATGTGTAGCTAATAAGTGGTGAATCCTGTAGTAAGCCTTTTGTGTCTTTCCTCTCAAACTGTGCCTTTCCCATCTAAGTTCCTCTATTTCTTGTGTAATTGCATAGTAATTTTAAAATTATTTCCTTAGACTGCTTTTTCTCCTGAAAGATAATATATAAAATCATGTAGAAAAGCCTAGGTTACCAAGCATTCATTCTCATAAGCAAATGGTTTATACTCCATATTATTGTTTCATTTTAATAAAATGAAAAAAAAATCAATTATAGTCCCACCTTGGAGATATTGCAGGTTTGGTACCAAACCACTGCAATCAAGTGAATATCACAATGAAAAGCAAGGCTCACAAGTTTTTGGTTTCCCAGTGCATATATGTTTATACTATAGTCTATTGAGTGTGCACTAACATTATATCTAAATAAAAGAACTTCATTTAAGAAATACTTTGATGCTAAAACATGTCATTAATCATCATAATCCTTCTGCCGGTGGAGGGTCTCCTGTTGATGTGGATATGTGGATGGTTTCTGACTGATCAGGGTGGAGGTCGCTGGAGGTGGGGTGACTGTGTCAGTTTTTTAAATTAAGGCAATGAAGTTGCCACATTGGTCAACTCTTCCTTTCACATGTGATTACTGTGGAGCAGGTGATGTCTTTCAATAGCATTTTACCCCCTGTAGAACTTCTTTCATCATTGACACCCACCCTCTCAGACTGGGCCCCTGCATCATCAACTAAGTTTAGTCCTATTCTAAACCCTTGGTTTTCATTTCAACGATGTTTGTGACATCTTCACCAGGAATACATTCTGCCTCAAAAACACATTTTACTTGGTCATCAGTATGAAGCAGCTTCTCATCCGTTTAAGTTTTGTCATAAGATTTCAGCAATGCAATCACATCTTTTGGCTCCACTTCTGTTTCTAGCTTTCTAGTCTTTCTGCCATATCAAAGTTATTTCCTTTCCTGAAGTCTTTGAAGTTTTGAACCCGTTGAAGAGTGTTGTCTATGAGGGTTAGAATCACCTTCTTCCAAACTCCTGTTAGTTGGGATATTTTTATGTCCTCCCATGAAGTGTTCTTAATCACATACAGAAGGGCAAATCTTTTCTAGAATATTCTTAATTTACTTTTCCTGGATCCATTTAAGGAATCACTATCCACTGTAGCTATAGCCTCATGAAATGTATTTATTAAAGAAGAAGTCACAGAAGTCAAAATTACTCCTCAGTTCGTGGATTGTCAAGTGGATGTTCTGTTTCTAGGCATGAAAACAATATTAATCTCTTTGTACATCTCCTTTAGAGCTTCTGGGTGACTAGGTGCATTGCCAGTGAGCAGTAATATTTTGAAAGGAATCTTTTTGTCTGTGCAGTAGGTCTCAACAGTGGACTTGAAATATTCAGTAATCCATAATGCAAGGAGATGTACTGTCATACAGACTTTGTTATTCATTTCTAGAGATCAGGTAGAGTAATTGAGCATGATTTTTGTGGACCCTAGGATTTTCAGAATGGTAAATGAGCATGAGCTTTAACAGAAAGTCACCACAGCATTAGCCCTAACAAGCGAGTCGGCCTGTCCTTTGAAGCCAGATGTTTTCTCTCTAGCTATGAACATCCTAAATAGTATCTTCTTCTAACATAAAGTTGTATTTTCTACATTAAAAACCTGTGTGATGAAGCCACCTTCACCATCCAGATCATGGCTAGGTCTCATAGATAACTTGCTGCAGCCTCTACATCATCACTGGTTGCTTCACAATGCACTTTCAGAGACTTGCTCTGGAGTAGCCTTGAATTTAAGGAAGTGTTGCATCTGGTTTAATCTTCTGTTGGGGACACTAAAACTTTCTTCACATAAGCAATAAGGCTGCTTCACTCTCTTATGATTCGAGTATTCCCAGGATCAGCACTTTTAATTTACTTCAAGAACTTGTCCTTTGTTTTCATAGCTTGGCTGACTGTTTTGTGCCAGAGACCAACCTCCCTCGTGGCCTGTCTCAGCTTTCACCACACCTTCCTCACTCAGCGTAATCATGTCTAGCTTTTGGTTTAAAGTGAGAGAAATGACGTTTTTTGTTCCACTTGGATATTTAGAGACCACTATAGGGTTATCAAATTGTCTAATGGCAATATTACTTTGTTTAGGGGGAATAGGGAGGCTGTAGCGTAGGAGAAAGATGGGGAACAACTAGTAGCTGGAGCAGTAAGAACACATACGACATTTATTAAGTTCACCGTCTAATATGAGTGAGAATCTCAGCACCTCAATACTCACAGATTGCTGTATTAGATACAATAATAATGAAGACGTCTGAAATATTTTGACAATTACAAGGGTGACAAAGAGACATGTAGAGAGCACAGGCTGTTGGAAAAATGGTGTCAACAGACTTGCTCCACCTGCGTTTCCACACCTTCCATTTGTAAAGACCACAGTGCCTGTGAAGAGCAGTGAAGTGCATTAGAACAAGGTGGGCCTGTCACTGATGTTTGAAATCGTTTAAATTATAGGTTTGTTTGTTTTTCTTACTTCCAATAGAAGCTTGGTGATGTTGAGATGGACATAATTATGATCCTGTAATGCATCTAACTACTTTCTGTATTTCCACTGATATATTTTTACTCATTTCATCAGATTTTTGGGTATTTTTCAGATTTTGAAATAAATTTAAAAGCTGAAAAAAGATTCTAAGTGCCTTAGGTGTTAAAAATCCATTCTCTCTGTAGTTTTCCATTTTTAAACAAATTTTTGTTCCTTGGAAACATTTTTATGTGGAATAACAGCAAATAATTTTAAAGAAAAATGTAAATTACAAATATTTTCTTTTGTTTTTTGAATAACTTGTGTCCTAAACTTTTCATTAGCTATAACACATGTTCTAGTCATGTCTAAACTAGTAAGTAGTTAAAAAATGAACTCATTTTCTTTTACCGTATACGAGAAAGACTTTATTAACTTTTGAACTGATTTTCTTCTTTTTTTTTCTGCTCTGAAAATATCTAAGAAAGGTCCCTATCTTAGAGTAATTAGTACTAAATGATTATGAAATTAATGCAATCATATAGTAAGTGAAAAGGAATTCTAATTCTGCTACTTAACAGTAATTTCATAGTAGTAGTTATGAGTCAATTAAATCAACTGTGTATTTAAGTCCTCATTTTTTTTGCCTCATTTGTTAGAATAAATGAAGACCCACAAAGGATACACATGTATGATAACACTCTCAGAATATAATCTCAAAGTTTCTGTATAACTTTTTTATATATGTAGACATAAAGAAAAAAATGTATTAAGAAATGTAATGAAAGACTTCTCAGTTGTAATGGTAGCTGAAATTAGAATGAGATACCATAACCATTTGGACACATTGTGTGATTCTCCTCAGTAAGAAGGAAATGACTGCTGGGTGAATAAGTTGAATCCCTACCATCGTATTCTAGATTAGGTGAAAGAAGCAAGTTTCTACCCATGGAGCAGTTTCCTCTATTACATATTGGTATAGTAAGGCAAATACCCCATAATTAAAAACAGAGGGAAAGTGCACTAAAGAAGAATGAATGTATAAGATATGAGTTAAAGGGAAAAATGATTCACTTGGATAGAATAAGAAAGCATTTATTAAACTTAGGGAAAAGGGTAAGAGTTAACCTCTGAAAGGGCTTTAGCATTCATCCCTTAGTATTTATCCCAACTCCCACTGCCTAATTTCATGCCTGTTGGAGCTCAGCCCGGGACTAGCACCTTGCCTCCTAACTGACATTCTGGTCCTGAATGTCCACTCCCGTATATGCCAAAATGACTCATCTTAGAGCATACCTTCATTTGTATTGCTTCTCTGAACAAAAGCAATCAATAGCTTCCTAATAAATGGACTATTAACATTTAGTTGTGCAAAAATTGTATTTTAATCTATTTTTCCCCAGGTATCAGTAGTCACTTTTAAAGTCCAGAGTAAAGTTCCATGCTCTTTTTTAATCTTCTGTTGCTAGTCAGAGACAAATGTGACTGCCGTCTTCTAAACTTTTAAAAGTAATTGCTTGCAACCACTGTAATTATAATCTCAAATTATCCAAACTAGCATTTTAACTTATCTCCTTATGATGAGTAATATGTAACTGGCAAAGACTATGGTAGGTGTATATGTATATATATTCACACGACTAAGGTAGCACCTTCTAATAGGCCCTTACATATTGAAGGTATTCTATAAACTTTAATTCAATTGTTTAGTTTAATTAAGCTTTAGCTTTATATCTTCTTTGAATTGCTACCTTTGGCTAATGGTTGCTTTATTATATTTCTATCATATGTTGAAAATTTTAAGATAACACATGAATTGCTGTTTTCAAAAAGTGTATATATTTTGGTTTCCCCCTTTTAAATCTAG
Source organism: Galago senegalensis (assembly GCA_963575145.1). Classification (NCBI taxonomy): domain Eukaryota; kingdom Metazoa; phylum Chordata; class Mammalia; order Primates; family Galagidae; genus Galago; species Galago senegalensis. The sequence continues at coordinate 38,168 of CAUYTI010102444.1, forward strand.
ATTTATTAGATTGGAAAGAATTTCATATACCATAGAAAGACAGGTTCTTAGTAATAGGGACATATATCTTAAAATACAACAATATTTTTTAAGATTTAGGTTTTCATAATTCCCCAAATAGAGGAAAAATAGTGCCAATATAACAGAGATTGGAAATATATTAACTTTCATGGAATATTCAAATATTTCACTTCATAAAGATAGGTTGCTATTTGATAGTATCACAGAGACCTGTTTATACACTAATTAAAATGTTGCTATTCTGTGGGTTTGTCTCAAGCCCTAACATGTTCCTCCTGTTGTTCATCAAATACTCAATAATGACTAGCTGCACATAGATGTAATTATTCTGCGTTCTCTCCATTTAAAAAGTATTGTGGACCCTCTTTCAGGGCATTCTAAAAGATATTATCATATCCTATTAAACTAGGAAATTTCTATCAAAATAAGTGAAGTATGGTTGACAGAGGCGATTTCTTGTTATATATTATATTCATTCATTTTTTAAAATTTTAAAATAATTTGGATTCCTGGAAAAGTTCAATTATGAATTCTCCAGGATGTATTATGTATGTGATTGCCTCACCAAATGGTCAAAACATTGTATTTGAACTGATGTATTTTGTTCTTGTAATTGCAGGCCGTAGGATTATTTATCCTCATGGTAATGCTTGAAGTTTGATCATATTATAGACCTATCAAAAAGTGTTAGACTTTGAATCAAAAGTTAGTATCTATTCATTTATTTTCAGTGTGTTTTTATGTCCATTTACAAAAATATTTTGGTGGGGCTACACAGAAAACTAGTTACATGTGCCTGTGTGTGGGGATGGGGGGGGTGGGGGGTAGGTGAACATGTGAAATACTCCAGGGATTATATTTAATTTTGTGACCTCACATTACTTGTTATGAATGAAGTGTATATTCTGAAGACATGTGAACTTTCTGATTACTTCCATTTTAGGATTAGAATCCTAGAAACAGTTTCCTATCCCGTTCTCACACACAGGGCTCTCCCTGCTCTGTAACTGATGGTTAACCACCTAATGCCTTGCCCCATGTGCTTCCTGTTATTTTGTATTATTTTTCAGATTTCATGTTTTCCATTTATTGAATTAGACTAGGGGGAGTTAGAGCCCAAGGACAATACCTTATAGCTATTTGTAGCTCCTCTAAAGTTCCTGAAATAGGACTCTGTGCACACTGAGCTGTGAGACACCTTGACAAAGCCTGAGCTTGAAGTTCGGGGGGTTTGGATTCAAACTCCAGTTCTGTGCGTTAACTCAGTATGTGTAAGAAAATCCCACTCTTGTTAAGCTCCTCTACAGTATTAGGCTGGTGTGGTAAGATCAGTCAGCAGTAGTATTTGAGAATCAAGTGAGAAAATTTGTATAAAATAATAATATGATAGGCAGCTTTCATGTACATTACACACTTCTGTACTCGATAACATTTTCATACTAAAGAATATAATAACAAATACAGACAGCTGTGTTATTAATCTTGCTATCTCAATGCAATTTACTCTGCATTTATAAATTTTAGATTAGTTTACAGAAAAACTAAGTTCCGACTCATTTGGTTGTTCTGACTTGACTTAAAAAATAAATGGAAAAAACAAATAAGCAAACAAAAATATCCTGTAATTCTAATGCCATCAGTTATAGCCTAGAGGCTCTTTAAATTCTCCCCAAATCACTACCTTTTGCATTTTATATGTTATTCTATTTCCCCTGGCTGTTATACTTATATTGTCTTCCTTCACTGCTAAACTCTGCCTGGAGTTCACAAACAGCCTAAGTATTCTCTGTTAGGTTATATATTTACTTTGTTCTTATTTTTCTGTATGTGACTTTTTATCCTACAATACCAGAAGCTCTTTGAGTGAAGAGATCATGTCTACCTGTTGATAAATTTATTTTAAATGGCTAGTTCAGTGTTTGACACATAGAAGGATTCCAGTAAATATTTCACAAACATACATTCAGACATACTTGTATAGCAGAATTAAAGATATCTGCGGCTTCTTTTAAAGTGGTTTTCTTTCAGAAGAAGGAAAATCTTTACAATCTGAATTTGTATTTAACCTTTGGAACTTACTCTGTGTAGGCGTGCCTCTTGGCACTCACTGGGAAAAATCATTAGGATTCCATTTTTTTTTTCCAGGAAAAGGAAAAAAAAAATATATCACACTTACTCCAAAAAAAAAAAAAAAGCATTTTATTAAGTCTTTTAGCTGACAAGTAAAGGATGTAATATGACTTAAATATTTATGGCTCAGTCTTTTTTCTCCCCTTGTGTTACCTTGGACTTTCAGGTTAGCTTTCTTCACCTAGAGAGAACTGTGGCTTTGCTTAAGGCCAAATTGGCTTCTTGCCCCTCATAATCTCTCTCTCTCTCCCACGACGCGTATAGCCCTGCTTGAGTCTAGTGTCCATTTCTTGACCGATTCCTGCATCTTTCCTATGAACAGGGCAATGTTATTAGATGTCCTGGTCTCATCCCACCACTGTGGTAGACAGTTGCCCAGGACTAAATAGATTGTGACAGGAGTTACTTTGGAAGGAAGGCGTGAGTGGCAGGTCAAAACCATTTCCTCACTCGATTGTGTCTCTTTAGTTTTGCCTTTACATAGCCAAGAAATACACTCACTATTCGTTACCAATACATAGGGTTTTATCAGCAGAACGTGAAATTGTGAACCTTTTTCATGTAAGAATTCAGCCTAAAAATAATGAAAACATTAAGCAAAATATTGAGAGGTGAAAGTTCAGCATTGTTATTTTACATTCTCTCCTTGAAATCTTTAGATTATAGAAATAAAACTTCTCACAAAAGATAATCTGAGTTTTTTTGTACTAAGTTGAGCCAAAATAATGCTGCTTAATAACTAAAACTTGACCATTAAGATGAGGTGAATTTTATGTCCAAAGGTTGAAAATACATGAGGCAAATGGCTGTGCCAGAGTTAAATCTTTCTTTAGTTGGCAGGTGCTGGCTATCCAACCACAATGCCTGTGATTTGCTGCCGTCAAAGAAAGATCAATTCTTTGCTTAGGGCAGCATTTAGGATTTAGATAAACTCAGGGTTACTGGTAATGTACCTATTATATGTTCTTCATCTGTGGTATTTTAATGTCATATGTAATATATCTCATGCCTTAAGTATTCAGATACAGATTAATTATTTAAATTCATTTACCTAGGAATGAATATTTTGTGTTACTTATGAAAGAATTTATCCCGAGACGCATGCATTAAACATATTATCCATAATGGTGTTCTATTGTTATAAATTATTAAAGTAATCTTTACTCCACCTAGTAGTTCTGTCAATATAATTTTTAGTACGATAGAATTTAGTTCACAGTGAAGGTTCAGGAGTGTCAAATATCTTTGTTCAAATTTGTCAGGTATCAGATAAGATTAAAATCCATAGTGGTTGTTAAAGAAGGTCAAGGAAAATATTGTTGCCTAAAGCAGTCATTTTAACAGCTGAGTTTTCTTATATTGAAACGGAATTGAACACTGTGTTTTTGAAAATTATGGTAGGCACTTGAAATATTTATTTGTTAATACAGTGGTTCTCAACCTTCCTAATGCCGTGACCCTTTAATACAGTTCCTCATGTTGTAGTGATCCCCAACCATAAAATTATTTTCATTGCTACTTCATAGCTGTAGTCTTGCTACTGTTATGAATCGTGACATAAATATCTGATATGCAGGAGGGTCTTAGGAGACCCCTGTAAAAGGGTCACTTGACTGCCAAAGGGGTCGTGATCCACAGGTTGAGAACGTCTGTGTGAATAGTTAAATCACTCAGGTGAAGTTGAAAATATTTATAAAATTCTTATTTAAATATATGGGTAGAATTCTGGATTAACTTTTTGTTTGAAACCTCTGAAATTAATTGGACTTACAAGTTTTGTATTCCTAGTTTGGGCTTCTGGGACATAATTTAAATGATTAATTTCAACAAGGAATAAAGAGAATATAAACGCATGTTGGCCTTCAAAATGCAAACACTGTTGTGAAATTATTAGATTTTTCCCCAATTCTGGTTTTAATTAGTAGCTTAAAATATTATGAAATTAGAGATAGAGTGTGACTTAGAGACCTAGATTTCAGTTTTTACTATTAATACTGAACATGGAACTTTTCTTTGTACCCCTCACCAGGGCGGCGCCTGTGGCTCAAGGAAGTTGGGCGCAGGCCTGATATGCCCAAGGTGGCAGGTTCAAACCCAACCCCAGCCAAAACTGCAAAAAAATAAAAATAAAAATAATAATAATAATAAAATAAAAAGAAAATCTGTACCCCCTAACCAGACTTAGTTTTCTCTTTGCATAGAAGCATTCATTTCACAAAAAGTAAGAAACAGTGAGCGGCCTGGGATTATTAGATTAGACCACTTGGGCATAACTTGTCTTTCATGGAGTGTTGTGTTACCACGAGATTTATATGAAAAGAAAAAATAAAAAAAAAAACTTCCCCACACTCATCCAGGGAGTCGAGTGCGTCACAAATCTCAGTGTTCATGTGAATCACCTGAAGACTTTCATGAAGTGCTGCTGACTTTGAGTCCCACTTCCAGAGGTTCTGAGTCAGTAAGTGGGGTCTGAGCACTTTAATACATTCTCAGATGATGCTGGCAGTCTCTGGAGCACATTTTTAATAGCACTTCTATATACCAAAAAACTCCCATTTTTAAATATCAAACTACAATAATTAAAATAGAAATTGAAACATGCATATTAAAACTAACAACAAATTTTACAAATTAAAAATGAATACTAATAATGAAGTTGAAATTGTGCATAATTATTTATATTAATTATGTATACTGGGAAATAATGTCATTTTTTCAATTGATAAATGTGTTCATGTTTTTTCAGAGTGTATTTATACTAATTTTTATTATGGTGAAGTAAATGGAGAGGATTGGTGTTATATATAGTGACTTAATGTGTCGGACAAGTACCAAAGGGGTATGATTTGTTTATATGGCTTTTAAGCTTATTTCTATATTGACTATATAGAGCTATAAAACACATCCTAGTCATGAGTTACTCGATTTTTCCTAGGACAGTTTAAAGTGTCAGTTCAATAAACTTGCTTAGGAACATTGTTTGCTGCTGTAGAAGTTCCTCCTGACGGTCAAGTACAATCAATATGGAGAAATAAGAGGATTCAGTGCTCTTGTTCCTGATAAGTTCAAGAACTTATCTATAGTTGCTAAGCCATTTTTTCTTTATCAGGGAAAGGAAAACCTCAAAGTCTAAATAATAATTTATATGTCATTTTAAATGATTAAAATCTGTCATAATTCCAAGGAAAATAACAATTTCAGAAAAAGACCAGGATTTTAAGAAATTCAAGTGTATTATAGTAAAGAATCTATAATGAATGACACACTGAAATATTGAACCATGGATCTCAAGTATTATCAAGGAAAGACAATAGAGAGAATAAATAATTCTCTATAGGCACTTTACAATTAAGTAGTTTTCAGTGTTTTTATGGCTTATTTTAAAATCATTTTCAGTCATGTAATTAGTTTTAGCTGAATCTATTAAGTTACAAATTTCAAACTAAAATCAAATAAGTCTAAAATAAAAATAAAATGCAACAGCTATTTATACAGAAATATAAATTTTGTCTTCTGATTGGGTTTTAGCAAACAAACCCATGGACTTTGTAAAGTTGATATCAAGATTCACAGCACTCCAGAGAAGCTGTAAGAACATAGTAACCTGCGTTGGAAAATCAAAGATGAACTTGAATACATCAAATGCTTATTCTGATTAATTCATATCTCTTGATTATTTTAACCCTAAATGAATGGTATTATGAATTCCCAACTGAACTTCTGTCTTTCTGTGGCTATATTCACCAAATATTTGGTTTTACTACTCTTTATTTTCTTTTTTTTTTTTTTTTTTGAGACAGAGCCTCAAGCTGTCCCCCTGGGTAGAGTGCCATGGCATTACAGCTCACAGCAACCTCCAACTCCTGGGCTCAAGCGAGTCTCCTGCCTCAGCCTCCCAAGTAGCTGGGACC
>CAUYTI010102445.1:0-15712 GCA_963575145.1 Galago senegalensis
CTTTGGAATCCAACTGAGGAATAATCAGAAGTCAGATACAGGCCCGCTGACATTTCAGTTTTAACTTCTTAATCCTTTGGATGTGGTTTATGGCCAGGCTCACTTATTGGCACCCCATTGGCAAGCTGATCTTAGAATGACTCCAGACCCCATCAGAAAATGATCTTCCCTCAGGCTCCATTCCTGCTGGCCCCTTCAAGGGGCCCTTCCCTTGCCCTTCCTCCTCCCATATTTCAAGATCCCATTCAAAAGCAACACCCATCTTCTTCCTTCTGCTTAACCACACACACCACAGCGAATCTCCTCTCTTCTGTTTCCTAAAGCACTTGGCTGGGCCTATGGACCTTGTTTTCTCTTGAAATGTACTTTCTCTTATGACAGAGGTCTGGGCATGCTTTTCTTTTCCCTATTTGCTTTCCCCTTAATCCATGTTCAGTAAAAAGGTATCAAACAGAGAGAGTCCAAGCATGTGACAGACAGCTGCTCTCATCCAAGAGGCCATGAGGGAGGCCCAGACACGTTGCTGCCTTCTGGAGCCATTGTGATCCATCTACACACAGAAAACCAGCACTGGAGACTGGCAAGGAAGGTAGGTGCACTTCGGGGCTTTTTTCCACTGCTTTTGCCTTTCAAAGCAAGCTGGGGAGCCTGGGCTGACGTAACAATTGCTCATGACTTTCCCTTGCAGTATTTTTTTTTTTTTTTTACTAAAGCACTTTTACTAATAGGCTGTTTACAATCATTTTCCTTTCACAGCTGGCCCCAGAGTGAAATGAAAACAAAAAATGATACCCAGGGGTTTATCAATTTTTCTCCCTTATAAACTGTTAGTGCCTCTCAGCAGGAGACGTTCACAATCCCCAATTTATAACTGCTTTCAGCAGGGTTTGTCTGCCCACACTGACTCACGACATGGAAAAAACCCAGATCCCTCCAGCAGAGCCTGGTGCCCCTCGCTGAGCCTGGCAGAGTCATTGCTGCGGCTGTGATGTGGCTGGGGGTGCTGGGGTTGGTGGGGCATCAGTGCCAGCCAGGGAGAAACAAGGCCACTACTCCAAAGTGGCTTTATGGGGATTCCAAACAGGCAGAGGGGCTTTGTCCCCCCTTTCCCCCACATATTTCCTCACGTTGAATTTTTCTGAGGGCAAAAAACCCTTTTCTTATGACATTTAGTGTACAAGAAGCATGGGACAGCTTGGCAGCAGCACCAAAGATACCAAGGCAATGTGAGGTAATGGCACAGACAGGGCACAGAGAGTGACAGAGACAGGGGTTTGGAGAGGGGCACAGACACGGGTCCAGAGAAAGGCACAGACAGGGGCACAGAGAAGGGCACAGACACGGGTCCAGAGAAAGGCACACACAGGGGCACAGAGAGGGGCACAGACAGGGGTCCAGAGAAAGGCCCAGATAGGGGTCCAGAGAAAGGCACAGACAGGGGCACAGAGAGGGGCCCAGACAGGGGTCCAGAGAAAGGCACACACAGGGGCACAGACAGGGGCACAGACAGGGGTCCAGAGAAAGGCACACACAGGGGCACAGAGAGGGGTCCGGACAGGGGTCCAGAGAAAGGCACAGATAGGGGCATAGAGAGGGGCACAGACAGGGGTTCAGAGAAAGGCACAGACAGGGGCACAGAGAAGGGACACAGACAGAACGAAGAGGAAGAGAGAAGAGGTGACAAGTCAGATTTCTTCACTGGTCAGACAGGGAAGGACATAGTGAAACCCCACCAGGGCCAGGTGTGAGGAGCTACCCAGATAAGCTACTGCCTTGAGGTTATGGTGAGTGACTGGAAGGAGTTTGGGCCAAGGACCATTTCATCTTCTCTTGTGCACTTAGTTAAATAATCAAGCCTATAGTTGTGATTTGCTTTAATGACTTTCATTCATTCATTCATTTGGAGACAGAGTCTCACTCTATTGCTCTGGGTAGAGTGTCGTGGCATCATCACAGCCCACAGCAATATCAAACTCATGGGCTTGAGCAATTCTGTTGCCTCAGCTTCCCTAATGGCCGGGTAGACAGACATGTGCCACTATCATGGCTGGTTTTTCTAGTTTTAGTAGAGATGGGGTTTTACTCTTGCTCAGGCTGGTCTCAAACTTCTGAGCTCAAGCAATATTCCTGCTTCATTTTCTGAATTTTGTAGATGACTTTTATAATCAGAAAAAAAATGCACGAAGTAAACAATATTCTGTTTGTTGTTGATTTTCCTTCACTTGCGAGATACCTAGTTTACCGCAGTCATTTACGAACTCATCATGGTTTATAGATCTGGGAAAATTGCACAATTTTAGTGAATTTACGAGCACAACACTCACTTGATATAAATAAATAAAATTCAGTTAAAGGAGATGGGACAGGTTATTTAGAAAATTCCATGAACATGTGTGTAACATGAGATCCCACTTTTTGTTAACCCTCCACCTATCCCAGAATATATCACTGTCTATAAAAATAGAGATAAAAATAATAATGATTATTCTTAGCAAGGATAAGGATCCCTTTATGTAGATCCTTTTTATGTATCTCACTATACGATTTTATTTCATTAACAATTATCTTGGAATTAATAATTTAATAGCTTCTAATGCTCATTCCTTGGGTAAGATCTAAAATTAACAATATTAGCCTTTCAATTGGTAATGATGGGTACTTAATTGAATTCAAGAATACATATTAAAATTTTAATATCACAAGAATAGAACTCTTCTCTGTCTTGTTGAAAGCTTCATCAGTAGTGCCGGGAATAGCATCTATCACATAGTAAGTATTCAGTCAATATTTGTGGAATTATTACAGTGTATTTTATGGAGTTAAGATATTATTAATGCCAGTTATTCAGTACATTAAATTATTAATATGAATTAACCAGAAATTTGAGATTAATTCATGTAGAAAAGAAATCATGGAACAAAATAATATCCCAGGGCTAAGACTGTGAGAATAAAATTATTTTAGGACAGCCACAGATTTATTTGAATCTTTCAATTTTACTGGCAGAGAAAGGATTTTATTTTTTTTTTTTGAGTACACATTTCTTGCTGAAAAATTTCTTTTTCCTATTAAGCACAAGGAGCCTGTAATGATAAAAGCAACGGTCTCAGGCATTGGGCGTGTGTGTGTGTGTGTGTGTGTGTGAATTTGTGGCCACCTATTTGACTTTCTGTGTCAAACATGGGAAATAGGTTATTTTTCTTTTCAACTCCAGCCTCTCTTTTTCTAGGAGAAAGTTTTTGTCATTGCATAATCACTCTGTGTATCTGCATGACAAAAGATGGAACAAGAGTGAAATCAGCAAAGAGAAAGCTTTGGCCACCTAAGTGCCCCTATCTTGACAGGAAGAGGCTGATCGGAAGGCTCATTCCCTGACCATACATCACTTTGTAGGCGCAGTCTGCACAAAATAACAACAAAAAATAAAGTTGATGCCTGTGGGGAAAAACGTATTTTATAACCACTGTGCTAACTGAAGAGAATTTTTTGTGAATATACGCTTTTTGTGTAACATGACAGATCCACAAGGGAGCATGCTTGGGAGTTTCCTTACTAGCAATATTAAAGATCTAGAAAACATCTTCATGTTGCACATATATATGTTTTTAATTTGCCTTCTGTCAACCCTAAAGTAATGGTAACCTTTTCATCTCAACACAACTTTTAAGGACTTTTTTGTAATTTACTCTTATCAGCTGATAGAAAATTAGCAGCAAATATGATTTCTGACCTTCTCTTTTATTTATTGCTCTTTACTGATTAGAAGTCTCTGAAAGATGTCAGAGAGGAAAATTATGTTCTTTTTCTAAGAGCTCAATTCTAGCCAGTATATTGCGCTGCTGATATTTGCAAAGATACTTCAGAAGGCCCCATACAGAGATCCTTACACAAACCCTTAGACATTCAAATATGAGCTAAACCAAACAAATTAAACTTTAAAATAACATACAAGTAACGGCATTGAGAATAAAAAGTCTACATTTCCCCGAAAGTGCGTCCATATTGGCCTCCTAGAAACGGGAAGGATAAATTATTGATTCCCTCCCTCCTGCCTCGAAAGGAGACCCCCAAAAAAGCTTTAAAAAATTCCATCCAATATCCTCACTTTTATTCAGCAAAAAACATCTAAAGAAAGAATGGTCCATTTAGCATTCTAGCTTGTCCTGTGTCAGTAGGAATTGCTGTGCTAACAAAGCTTTTGAATAATTGCCTCTACATTTTAAGAATTTGCACACCATTAAACTTAAGGAACTAATAGAGCTGCCACTCCCAAAGAATATATAAACTAATAACATCCAGTGGCCAGCTTTCCTTACTACATTCTACAGGGCCCCCTGGCATATTCTCTCATTGGGCGAACTGTCCTTCTGGACTAAATCAGGCTCTTTAATAAGTTACATTAATATTTGAGGAAGCAATGGAAAAAGGAATACCAGAAGCATTCACCATTCCTTATTAAGTAATACGCCAGAAACTTACCAATGTCTCCAAAAAAGATTAGCAAATGTAATGACATAGTGAATTGTCTTAGAAATTAAAGAAAAATAACCACCTATAAATTTGGTGAAAAATTTCTTCTTAGACCTCTAACTTAACTTCTGGTTTGAGGTTTTTGGAATGAGTATGTCTTCACCTCCCAAATACCACTGAACTGACAGAGGTATGCCAAAAGAAAGACATGAAACCGTAAGAGTACCACAAAAAACCCACAAAAGAATGGCAAGCCAGAAAGTGTGATGACTTTTTAGAAGATGGAAAACATTCAGGACAAATTCCAGTGAGTGTGGAAGGGAGCGGAAGGATTCCACGTCTGCCCCAGACACAGAGAGATGCTACGTAAGTACAAAGTCCCCTTTCAATAGTATACATAGCCAAAGTTGGAAAGGCGAAAGATAAATGCTCAGGGGCCCCAAAATGAAGAGAAATTCAGATTGGTGATGAAGTGATAAGGGTAGAATAACCCAAGAACATAAAAGAATATTGCTTAAAACGAGAGCTTAAACCTGATCATCCGTTGCAAAGAGTCTTTCAGAGGTAACCAGAGTGGTCACCGTAACACCAGAAGTGTCCAAGCCCAAATTTACTCCATCTACATGGTAAGATAATTTGAGGCCCCAAATTTCACATAGAAAGTAAACCAAGACAGGAGAAATGTATAGAGCCTCTTAGAAGCAAAAGTGAAGTGAAGCTATGAAGAAGCGTAGACAATCCAGACAGTGCTGATGGCTTGTAGATACAACATCTACTGAAGGTGCATTTGCCCCTAAAAAAAGCCTAAGTGCCAGGAGGAATGAGCCACCAGGAGAGTCAGCAGCTGTAAGTAACTAAGGGTTTGTCCTTAGAAACTAAAAACATTTGAAGAATCATTATTCAATTTTAAAATAAACTTACTCCAAGTTTTGGAAGAGCTTAAATGGTAGGAAAGAACCTGGTAGGCACAAACAGAATAGCAGAGTTTTTAAAGGAAGCAATAGAAATTATAGGAATTAAAAATATTTTTTTAGAAGAAAAAAGGTATGAAGTACAGATCAAAGAAATCACACAGAATGCAACACACAATAACAGGCAGATATAAAAAGATAAAAAGGGACTCAGACAGTGACGGCAAGAAAATATTCTGTGAATAAAATACTTAGGAGAAAATAAAGAGATTTAAAAGATGCCAGAGTAAAATATATGATAGCGGAGAAGTTTTCAGAGTTAAAGAAAGGTGTAGGAACTTTCAGGAGCCTAAGTGTGATAAATTCAAGACAACTCTACAACTCTACACATGGTAGTACACTCAGAGATGTCAAGGACAAGGAGAAACTCTTAACATCTACCAGTGTGAAAGACAGATGCATCTTTAAAGATGTGATGATTAGACTTTGGGAAGTCTTCTCATGAGTAGAACTATATTCCAGAAGGTCATGAAAGAGAATGTGCAAAAAATGTTGAGATAAAAATAGGAGGCAACATAGAGTTCTCCTAACCAACTATAGTGTTATTTTAGAATGGGAGTAAATTAAGCAACTTTTAATACCTAAATTTTGAGTGAGTTAATACTCTTTATAGAACAACCTTCAAAGGGTCTTCAGCACACAAGAAATGAATCCAATAGGCTGGGCACAGTGGCTCATGCCTATAATCCTAGTACTCTCGGAGGAGGCTTAGGTGGGTGGATTCCTTGAGTTTAGGAGTTCTAGACCTGCCTGAGCAAGAGGGAGACCCTGTCTCTACTAAAAGTAGAAAAACGGAGGCCATGGCTGAGCCAGGATAATGCCATGGCTCTCTATCCAGAGTGACAGCTTGAGACTCTGTCTCAAAAAAAGAAAAAGAAAATGAATCCAAGAGATGCATGCAAGTAGAGAGAAAAAATGGCAAATAAAGTATTCAGCAAAACATGTCAGAAATTTAAATAAACATTGACAAAAATATTGGGAGCCATTTAAAGAGTGAAAACCTGGACACTGGGAGAGAGATCTCAGAGTGAATTTAAACAAATCATTTTCCTGTTAGTGAAGAGGATAGATATATTACTGTTGCTCTTCACTAGAAAATAAAAAGGATTGTTTCCGTTTAAAATACTTAGACGTTCACTGAAATTAATTCTGGAGTATATCATTTTTAGCTTGTAAAAGTCAGAAAAAAAAGAGAATAAAGAACATGTGGTCAAACCAAAAAAAGGAAATAGGAAACATTAAAAAAAATTTAGTAGGACTTAAAACAAGACATAAGAAATAAGTCTAATTATATCATCAATCATAATAGATGTGAATAATTAAGAATATTAATTAAAAGGCAGAGATTCTGGGATCAGGCATAAGAAACATGAAATTGTAGACATATGAGGATAGCACAGTCTTAGTACTATGGATACAAATCCTCACACGTATGTATAAATTCTCAATATAATGTATTCATGGAATAGTGCAGTCATGACTGTTTTAAATAAACCAAATAAGCATAGGTAAAGAAATGAGTAAGTGTGTAATACACATAAGATGAAATATATTCAATAGCAGCATGTATTTATAAGACTGGGCCTACCTAAATGGTCTAATATGGAATATATTAAGCAAGTTAAATATGTTTATTTTCAGTATTATACCATTTGGCTTTCATCATTAGAAAATTAAATAAATCCTTTTTTCTAGATTAGGGCCAATTTCTTGGTGTATCCAGAAATATCATTTCTACTTTTAAGCTCTATGGATCCAAGGACCAGCATCTCTGTATCTTCTCTCAATCATTCCCTGAGCTCTCTTTTTGTATCCAATTATGATTTACACTCTAAATGTAATTCTCCACTAAATACTCAATACAATTGATTAGATGATAATTATAATTTTTATTCTTATTGTTTTATATTATTTGTACCTAACTGATTTCAAGGCTCATATACAAATATTATGATAGTATAATAATAATAATTAACTAACATATAGAATGCTTATTAATGGCCAGGGTTTTGCTAAGACTTTTTACCTCTTAACCCATTTAACTCTCTTAATAATATCTGAAGTCAGTAATAATATTATCTCCATTAGGAGTGGGGAAACTGAGGTAGAGAGAGGCTAAATACAGAGACGGGCAGGTGCCATTGAGGCCCTGCGGCTCAAGCAGCCCCCCTCGTGAATCTTGCTCTCACTGTCACCTTATTATGCTTAGAACGTGAATTTTATTTTTTACCAGTAAGATCATTAGTTTTATACTTCATAGGATACAATAGGATTCTTTTATTGCTTCTTTTAACAATCTCCAGACCTAGGTAATTTTGTGCATTCATTCATTTACTTGTTTAATTGGAAAACTATTATGTATAAGTTTTATAATCACTCTCCTTCGAAAAAGAATTAAAGTCTACAAATTTTGATATGTATTACCATGGTGGAAATTCACTGCAAATCACCTTAGGACTCATTGCAAGATGGGTAAGTAGGCCATCGACTCCATCAATATAGACGAATAAGACTACCAGAAGGGATGTTTCCTTCTGTGTCCTGTGTTATGCCTTTACCATAATAAATGTTTAATGCTAGAATACATGGTGCACTTGAACTCAATTTTAACTAGAACAGGTTTGTCAATATGAAAAATGAAAATAACCACTCTCTCATGAAATTTCCATTTAAAGAATTTTTCTAAACCTGAAGCTTTCTACTTAAACTCATTAAGGATATTTTGAGTCATCCCTTTTCCTACCGAAACAACAAAGAGAAATCAAAAGGTAGCCCATTGATGGTGAGAACACAAAATAAAAACAAGGCAAAATCCCCTCTGTCCTCAATAAAACGTTAATGGACATGACCCCCAAACACGACCTGAAGCGTATTTCCACTGGCCAAAGGCTAAAAGACGTCAACATTGTGGGAGTAGGGAGGCACTAGAGAAAACTGAGAAATACTTTCTCTTACTTTTAGGAGGATATAGATTGCCCCCAGATTTGCCAGCTGAGGAGAAGAGATTGCTGGAGAGTATATTGAAAGAAGGAAAGTCTAATTACCAGATCACAACACAGAGGCCAAGGCCTTAATGATCTTAGTATATGGTAAACCATTCACTCAAATGACAACCAAGGAAATGGGTCCCTCAGATAAAGAAGATAACAAATTTGGCAACTATACACACACACACACAACAACAAATCTGAATTAAAACCACATCTATCTTACTTACTCTTTCTATCATAAACACCTAATTTCTCTGTTCTTCCTTAAATAGTTAATCTTATTCCAAAAAGGTGAATGATACTCATAACGCAATTACGAGAAAAAACTTTTACATTTTATTTTACTATTCCATAGCCTTTATTTTTGGGAACAGTTTTAGGTTCATATCAAAATTAAGCAAAAAATACAAGGAATCCTCATATACCCCTTGCTCCAGCACAGACATGGCTTTTCCCACTAACAACATCCTGAACCATAATGGGACCTTTGTTAACAACTGATGAACCTACACTGATATGTTGTTATAGTTTACATTACGGATCACTCTGGGTGTTGTTCATTCTATGGGTTGGAACAGAAGCATAATGGCATGTATCCTCCAATATAAAATCATACAGACTAGTTGCCATGCCTTAACTATCTTCCGTGCTCTTTTTATCTCTCACACACATGTTCTGAAAGAAAAAGAAGATGAAGGGAAGAGAGGAGCAAAGAAAAGTAGAGTTGTAAAAAATTAAAAAAAAAAAAACCTCAAGTAGAATTAGCTGCATTTTTGAGAAAATGCTAAGACAATTTTTCTTACATAGTCTATCTCCAAAACATAATTCTTTCTGTACATGTTTTTAAAAAAATAAATTCAGTAACTAAATGAAAATACCAAAGGATGCAAGAGAGAATAAAAAGTATAGAGGAAAATAAAAACATTACAGAGATAGAGATGAAAGTACATCAGAAATAATATTATAAAACACTGCTTGAAAATTACTTGTAGGCATGCAGTTGTGGCAGGCCTTCTTCAGGAAATAAAATGAACTGGAAAAAGTGGAAAATTGAAAATAAATTTGGATAATAGGATAGATGTGGAAGACAAATGAGATCCTACATGTATACAGTTGGCAAGGCTGAAGAAAAGACAGAAGTAACATGACAACAATCAGCCCACACCCTGAGGCTGGAGGAGACAAAGAAATAGTCAACAACAAAGGGCTCAAAATGATGAAAGACCAAACTCATTGAGAACATATTCTGGCCAAAAAAAAAGAAGAAGAAGAAGAAGAATCATATGGACATTCACCAGCAAAAAGAAAGTCATATTCAAGGATGAAATTTTAGACATATCTCAAAATGTTACACAAGTTCAATTTTCAAGGCACGAGTCTTCAGAAATGCTTACATATATTTACATAGTTCTGAAGGGAAAAATAAGTTTAATATATGGCAGTAAATTTCAGTGGACATCAAACAGGTGGAAGGGGAGAGGAAAAGACGCACAAATTCACCCCTAAAGGGCACAGAGCTCACTGTTTGGGGATGGACACAATTATAACCTCAACTCAAACTGTACAGAAGTAATGCATGTAACCAAAACATCTGTACCCCCACAACATTCTGAAATTAAACATCCTTAAAATAAAAAAAGAAAAAGAACTTGTTTCCAATGTACAAGGCACAAGAAAGGCATATTCAAGCATGTAAAGTCACAGAAATTTTAGCAGCTATGACCGTTTCTTTGGTGAAGGGGCATTACTCACCTCACAGTGACAGCCAACAACCTAGAAAACAATTCAAAATAAAGAACACTGGAATGGTGAATCGGATAGTAAAGTCTGTTGGGAAGGATGCCTTTTAAACGTGAAATGAGTCTAACTAAGACATGGGAATTCAGCTAGAAAGCAAAAACTTAGTAATGTAAATCTAACAACATACGTCAAATTCAAGTCGTGTGGGAAGGGTTGATACCAATAAAATGTATGGGTTAATTTATATAACTATTGTAACAAGGACTTATAAAAGATTGCTTAATATTTAAACATGTATCCTAAAAAAACTTCAAATTAGTAATATTTTCACATTTTTTTAACTATGTAGCTATTTTTCTGAAACTAATATCACTCTTGGAAAGCAATAATATCTGAAATTTATCAATTTCTTCCAACTGTTTTTTCAGTTTAATTAAAATCCAAATTTAAACTCAACATTTCTTTTTTTCCAAGTGAAGGCTCCCATTCTTACAGAAAAGTATCTATCTATTTATCTACCTAGTATGAACCACATTATCTAAATATTTTTTATTTGTTAAAAAAAAAGATAAATGGTAAGAAACCATTCTTACCAAAGTCAGTCTCTCTCTCTCTCTTTTTCATCATATGACCAGAATTACATGACAATGTCTCCAAACATAGTCTCCAAATCTGGGATGATGGGGTTTCTTTTCTGAACTTTTATGATTAGCTTGAATTATTTCTTAAAGAATATATCACATGCTACTGCATTCTAATCATGATGCTGTTCCAATAAATATATAAGCAACAAATAAGCCAAGATTTCATATCCTTCCTCCTATAAGATAATTAAAAGGTACATATTCCTATTCTACTACTGAATCTTTTCACTTATGTAAACAACAGAAGTATGAAATCAACCTAATATTACACCACATGTTCTTTTCACAATATAATTGATTTTTATTGGTCTATATTCGGAGCAAAAAATGTAATCTTTTCAAAATGAACAAGTGAATTTGTTTTCATTAAGGAAAGTTACATTGAAAATTATTCTGGTACTTCACTAGAGATGTTGAAAGGAAGTAATGCAATGCGTTCGTTATAAATGACGGGCTTTCTTTTGGCTGTTATGTGATAAGTTATGCATTTATATAACCTCATATAAAGCATGATATAAAAGTTCCCAGATTTATATATTTGAAATCTTGGGACTGCACAGCCATGATTATTGCTATAAAAAAAGAAAAAAGAAAGAAAAGAATACAAAACTCTGAGGAAAAAACTTTGCATCAAAGAGGAAATGACTTTGTATTTCTGTTTTTTACATAGACTTTGTTAGCATGTTTGTGTGTTTGTGTCTGTTTTGTGAATCTGTGCATGTGCACACGCATGTCTGAAAGGAGAGGGGAAGAAAAAATGTGCTTCAATATCTTTTTGCCTTCTCAAATACAATGCACATAAATTGGCGAAACCTTCAGTAACAACAATAAAAAATAATAAACAAGCCCATCGGATAAATGAAAATGACTCAAAACAAGCAGTTCCATAGTCAACATATGCTCCTTCTTGTACAGATATCTTTGGAAAACATTGCCACTGTGAATTAACTTATGAATACCTCGTTTTCCAAATTGATTGTGTTTGATTCCACTGTTCTCCCCATCCTCCCCCCACCCGTGTCACTTCCATTTAGTCATTCTGTGAGTGTTTCTCAGAGGACACAATCAGGATGCTGATTATTGAACATAAGTCGTTTTAATTTGGAGAAGCAAGAGCTCTGAACCTCAATTTTCCCTCCAAACCCCAAGGTTACTGTCTTCTATTAACATAAGGGGTTATATACGTGGTTAATCTTAGAGCTCTTAAAAGTTTTGCTCCCAAGTCATCAACTTCTGAAACTTTTCATAAAGTATCATAGGAACCTTAATACTGACAAGCCTAACTGGTATCAGTGGCAAAGGCAACTCCAGAGCTGTTACCTAGAAGCTGGGAAGAAGCAAAATGCCAAACAAAATTTGGTGAGCCCATGTGACCTCCAGTCTCGCTTTGATTTTCTTACCAAAACCCTCCCCGGGGAAACTTTCATAATCATTCCCTTAAATCATCGGTTGAACACTAGAAACCCCACCCCTCATCCCTTTGATAGAAAACATTTTAGCCATCACATTTTCCCATGTGCCGTTACAGAAAGGGCGGACAGCCATCTGAAAGTCCCAGAATTAGCACTGTCATCCCGTCTTGCCCATTAGTTTTACTGCAGCAGAGACCAGGAAAACACTGGAAAATAGACCTGTAGTCTCTCTTTCCCTGGTTTGAGCCTAACCTCCCCCGAATACAGATTCAATCCATTTTTCTTTCACAAGGAATAAATGCATTTTAAACATCAGCATCCTAGGAACACAGCATCAACAAAGCAGTGACTTGGCCCCCCCACCCCGGGCTTTACCTGTTATGCTAATACAAAGACACTGAGCACACTGAACGCAAGAAAAGCTGCAGCTTCGCCCAGCCACATTCTCATTGCAGCAGACAGCACAATTTTGTACTTACAGATCTTCCCGGGGAAATGTCTCGGGATCTTTACAATTTTTCTGCAGAACTCTGTTTCAAGCTCTCAGCCAGGCATGCTGTGCATCCAGGCAGAACCAAGCCGTATGGAATGTGTATGCAGCTGGGAGATAATGGGACTCTTTTTCCCAGCTGGGACTGCAAGCCTTTTATCCACTGAGTATTGCGTGGCTCTTCTCTGGTCTTAAGCATGAAATACGCTCCTCTCCTGCTGCATTCCTGACGGAACCTAGACAATTAGTTCTTGAGGCACATGTGCAAAGCTCTCGTTTGGAATATTCAAAAGGACAATTCTCCCTACATTCAAATCCAGCCCTATCTTCATCATCCTTCACAGAATGAGAGAGAGCCGAGAGCAGCTGCCATTCCAGTGGCATGAAAGATTAAATTCACCCTCCTCTTTCTTTGGAGATAGTCACTCCTGTCGGGTCATCAGAAAATCTCTCTTATTGAAAACTGGGTCAGACGAACTACTTATTAGGTTTCCAACAGGAAAGGAAGTAATTTTTCCCCCCTCTGGTCTCACTGCATTGTCATTTGCAAGTGAAGATTAAGCCGGTCAAGGGTCTGCACTGATTTCGACTGTATTCAAACATAAGCTTTCTGAAGCATGCCAGTAACTCCTGCTATTAGTTAGGGGGAAGAAAAAAGAGAAACCAAATGAAAGGCTTGTAGGCACTCTCACCAAATCCTTCCTAAATTACATTTTTAAAATATGCGCATGAGGCTTTGCAAAGACAGGTAAAGAAAGTGGTTTCAAATAAGACTAAAAGACTATTGCTGTTCTCCCAAGCAACATATGTATAATCTCCAGAGGCAGAGAACAAGTGTCTGTGTGTTTGCATAACAGCTGTAAGGAGAAGAATGGTTCGTGTTTCACACCGAGTCCTCCAAGTAAACTTTCCAGTATGTTTGGGAACAGGAGAAGCACAGGCACGCGTGCAGAGACACCGACACCCACAAACACAGCTCCAACATGGGAATGGAAGAAGATGTGGGACCTATTTTCCTGTTGTAATAAAAAGAAATTATACTCTAAACATCTTCATGTAAATGGGTGCTGAGAAAATGAAATCCACAAATCAAACGGAAGTAAGTCCAAATCTACCTTTTGACCCCAGTTTGCTTTTATCTGATGAGCAAGAAGGTTTCCGTGGCTGCATTTTGTGACAATGTTTGGTGTGTTCTATGATTACATTCTTCTATAAATATATCAGTCACACATGTCATTTCCCCATAGGGTCTAATCACCATCATAAAAGGTTTTAGAGAGGAGATGTTTCTTAACAATAGGTGAAGTAGGACTATACTACTCTTCCCTGGAATTCATGGGTGGGCGATTATCGTGGGTGATGAACTTCATAGAAATCACATGTGTCTTCATTGAACCGCTCATATTTTTTAGCTTAGTAGTAGCTTTCCCTCTGCAGAAATAAAAAATATTTTTATTTGTAAAAATGTCAATGTGAATTCTTCCATGGGGACATAAAAAAAAATAATGATGATGCAGTGGGGTTTTTCCTTGAAGAGGAATTTATTCAATATGAAGGATCCTTTACTTCAAACTCCAACATTTCTGCCCCATATTCCAGGACAGCTGATTGCTTTATTTCTCATTTTACTGAAAAAGGAGTAAGAATCAGAAGAGAACTTCAGGAAGCTCCTACCAGGCCTTCTAGTCATATACCTGCCCCTGTGACCACAGACTACCTTGTCTCGTAGTCAAAGTGAATAGAGGTTCCCTCCTCAGGCAAAGCCCTCCACTTGGGCTGTAGACATGGCCTGCCTTACATACTCAAGGATTGTTCCAGCCACTTGTCCCTCTCTGGTCAGAATCATCCGCTCTCTGTAGTATTAAGGCACAGAGTTCCGCCGCTACTTGGCCCATCTTAAAAATTAACAACCTTTTTGATCTCAGATCTTCCTTGAACTACTGCTCCATTAATAAGTTCTTTCATAGACTAAAACACCTGGAAAGGATTCCCTATCCTCCTTGGCTCCATTTATCCTTTCTTATTGTATCTTGAATTCAGTGTGATTGGTTTCTTCTCTTGTTGTTTGGCATGAGTATCTTTTCTGTTAATCAACACTGAATTACACATTGAAAAGTCCTGGGGTGAACTCTCAGTCCTCATTTCACTTGATCTATGGCAAGTATTTGACCCGGTTTACCAATTATTTGTCCTTTAAACCCTGCCTTTCCTTGGTTTCCTGATTTCTCCCATTTCTCTGGTTGTTCCTTTTCAGATCATTTTGCTGGATCACCATATTAATATTTAAACACTGGGAAGCAGCAAGGGTCTACACTAAAAGCGACTAGGAATTGCTGAGAGAAATTAATTAAGACCTAAATAAGTGAAGAAATATACTATGTTCATGGATCAGAAAAATTAATATTTTTAAAAGGTCAATTATCTTTCAATAAGTCCTTAGATTAAAAATAACTCTAGTCAGAAATCTCAGTAGGTTTTTAGGTAGCAATTCTTAAATGAGGCTAAAATGTACGTGAAAATGAAAATAACCAAGAAAGTAAAGTCAAAATGATAAAGAACCAAGTTAGCAAACACATCCTATGATTTTACAATTTACTACTAATCTAAAGTGATGAAAGCAGAGTTTCACTGGCAGGATAGGTCAATAGAACATAACTGAGAATCAAAAACAGATCCACACATCTATGGTCAATTGATTTTAGAGAAAGGTAACAGGTAATCAATGATAAAGGCATGATAGTTTAAGAAGTGGTGCTTGGCTCGGCGCCTATAGCTCAACCGGCTAAGGCGCTAGCCACGTACACCTAAGGTGGCGGGTTCGAATCCCCAGCCCGGACCCGCCAAACAACAATGACGGCTGCAACCAAAAAATAGCGGGGCGTTGTGGCGGGCGCCTGTGGTCCCAGCTACTTGAGAGGCGGAGGCAAGAGACTCGCTTGAGCCCAGGAGTTGGAGGTTGCTGTGAGCTGTAATGCCACGGCACTCTACCCAGGGG
>CAUYTI010102446.1:0-34335 GCA_963575145.1 Galago senegalensis
GACGCTTCTGCGGGGGGGGGGGGGGGGGGGGGCCGTTACCCCCCCGCTTGCACGGGCGACCCGCCCTGGTCACGCCCCCCGGGGGGGGGCGCGCGGAGGGGCCGCGCGCGCCCCCGCCGGCCCCCCCGGCGGCGCCCCGCGCCGCCCCCCGGCCCCCCGCCCCGGGGGGCCTTTTTCTGGGGGGTGGAACGTGACCGCGCGGGGGTACTGGGGCCCCCCCCCCCCCCCCCCCCGCAGAAGCGTCCCTATCCCCGACCCCTGAGCTAGCGGGCGTTAGGGCTGTGCGCTTGGAGACCTCAACTGAGCCTCCGGGAACTGGAAACTCCCCGCGGAAGCCATGCCTGCGCCCGAGGACAATCTGGAGCCCCTGTTGAGCCAACGGCCCTCAAGCCAGGTGTCTGCCCCCCAAGACGATGCTGCAGCCAGTGATGTTGAGGCCACGAGGAACCTGTGCTCCAGAGCAGGAGAGGGGTGTCCGCTGGGCGCTTTTGAGCCCTCTCGGCTGCCTGTGCCAGCCCTAAGGGCAGCCAAGCATCTCCTGTCCAAAGTAAGGAGTTTAATGAAAATCACACTCCACCCACCTCGTTTTTTGATCACTCCCTGATGGCGGCAAATAGGGGAAGGAATTAGTATGTCCCCTTGACAGATGAGTAGTCTGAGGCCACGGCTAGGCACTGGCTCAGCCCCCATGGCGCCAGGCACCCCTAGTGCTGGGTAAGCTAAAGGGGGGTTGGATTCTGGAAGTCAGTAGTTTCTCAGCTGTGGGGCCAGCCCTGCCCATCCCCTCTCCCCTGGACTTGCTTTGGCAGGGAAGGAAGAGGGCTGGAGCCAAGCTGGGACCCCATGGCAGGGAGGAGTGGCTAATTTTCTAACCAGTTCTCGTTAGAGGAAGCCTGCAAAAAGCAGCTCATCTCCCAGCCACTGCTGGAAGCCCACCAGATTCGGTGCACACCTCATGTAGTTCTGTCCCCAGCCCAGAACCCAGAGTAGGCCTCAAAAAGGGACATCCAAACCACATATGGGCAGTCCTCTCTCTCCATCAGGCCCAGAGCCCCAGACTGGTGGGTCCTCCAGAGACTCTCCCTGTCTCCTCCTCCCTGACCACTGACAGGGACCACAAAATCAGGAGGGGCAACCATCAGAGCCCCCACCCCAAGGCAGGGGCTTTCAGTTGCTCTGCCTGCTGGAGGCCAGGAGCCCCTCCCCACCCCACTGCCCTGTGAAGCTGTGGCAGAGAGGAAGAGGAATTAGACTGCAGCTTACACTAGGGAGGCTGGACTGGCTGCCCCTCCCAGAGCTGCCCACCCCCAAATTCAGACTACCTCATCTCAGCCTTGGGCATCCCCACCCTTCCCTGGGCAGCCCCAGGTGCCCTGACTCACATCCTGCCAACCTGCCTAATTGTCCCCTTCCCAGGCATCATACTAGAAGCCCTAGTCAGGAAGCCAGCATGCTTTCCACCTCCTTAAGCAGGCCCTGGCACTAGGTGATGCCTCACCAGGACATGAGCTCCCTGGGAAGGGGCTTAACTTAGAGCAGTGGAAGAGAGGATAAGGAAGCAGAAGATGTAAATGGAGAGGATAGAGGTAGGGCCACGGGGGTGGGGGTGGGGGTGGGCTTCCCTGCCCCTCAACCATGAGCCCAGACCTCAGGCCCCACCCACCACTGGCTGCCCAGAATGCCATTCCCGCCCCACCCCACCCCCATGGGACATCCAGGCTCTAGCCAGCCTGCCTAACCAAGCCCCTGAAGAAAGCCCTTCACTGCCCTGTCCATGCAGAGGCCCTCTGGCCAGACCCCTGCCATCCAAGAGCAGGACTGGGCCACATGTGTTCCTAGTGGCCTGAGACTTCCAAGTGCAGCCAGGAGACACAGAACATGACTCAAATGGTTGTATCTCAGCTTTATTCGCATGCCCCTCATATCCCATTTAAGGCTCAGTTATCAGCCCAGTTTACAGTACCTCAGGAATAAGACCCAGCTCCCAACCTGGACCAGGCAGGGGGCTCTCTTGCCGACTCCTGCCAGCTTCCTTCAGCTGGAGGATCCTTTAGAGATGGCCTCCTCAGTGGAGGCCTCATAGCAGAGCCTGAGCCCTGGCCTACAGCCACATGTGGAGGGCCAGCCATACTCCCTGTCCACAAACTTGTCACAGATCCATCTCAGGGCCCCAGTGCTCGCCATGGAGGATCCTGAGACCCAGACCTCTTTGTCCAAGGACTCCCCTTGGGAACTCTGGTTCCCCAAGCTCTTGAGCTGCCTGGGGACCCCACTGATGCTCCTGTGGCGACAGGGCTTCACTTCCAATCCCCCTGTCCCCATGGTGTCACTGGCTGAGGGAAGGGGTGAGTGGACATTTCTCCGGTTCCTGAACCTCGAGGCCTAGAAGGAAAGGCTTAGTTCAGGTCTACTGTCCTCAGGAGGACTCCCAGCATTTGAGGTGCCCCACAGGGCCACACATCTTCTGAATACCCTCCACCCCTCTAATTTCCCCCCTTCAGGGACACTAGCTGCCTCCTCAGTCCTCGACCATGCCAGGCCTTTTTTCAGCTCTTCCCTCTGCCTGGAATGCTGTACCATCTCCAAGACAGACACAACAAACCCTCACCTCCAATCTCTGCTCCAACTTCACTCCTCCGAGGCTGATCCTGAACACCCTAGTTAAAATCACAGCCTGCCCACCAGAGCTCCTGACCCATCCCCTGCCCCCCTTTCCTCCCAGAGCATTAGCACCTCCTGGTGTTCTAAGGCCAAGCTGCCTGGCACAGGGCTGAGCAGGTGGGAGGTGGGTGGCCTGAACTGTGACGTGCTTCACAGACTTAGCATGGAAAATCACATCCAATAGCTCATATGCTCACTACATGTTGTGTTAAATAAGATGTGTTATTAAAGTTAATTTTACCATTTTTTTTTCTGATGAAGCTACCAGAAAAAGTAAAGGCTACCTATGTTGCTTACATCATATTTCTACTGGTCTGAACTGTCATAGATAATAATTATTTTATGCAAATCATTTATGTCTACCTCCCCATACCAGAATGTTCCCTGCTGCGTCCTCAGCTAGCACACAACCTGCACTTGGTAAAGGATCATTGTCAAATGAGAGAATGGATGAATGAGATCTGTCAGGGGCCCCAGACAGGGCAAATAACCCCACTCCTTCCCCAGGCCCCCACTCACCCTCTCAGTTGGCATCTGCTTTGTGTTCCTGGAGAGTCTTGCCAGAGCCATCCCATGCCACGCCAGGTCCTGGGGGGCAGAAGGCAGCCACTAGGCCCTGGAGGCCAGTGCAGGAATGGGCAGGGCTTGGAGGAGACAGAGGGGACAGGAAGAAAGCCCCCTTCCCCAAGGAGCTGGTGGATCCATGGAGAGTTGGGGGGCTAGCAGGGATAGGGACCTTGTCCCTCACCTTTGCCATAGGAGCTAGGTGCTCCCAGGGGACCTGGACGGCGTTGTCGGAATCGCTGCCGGGGGGTGTCCCCAGGGCTGAATGACTCAGAGCTTCTCCCCACAGGAAACCTAGAGCTGAGTTTCCGCCGCTGCCCCCCTGCAAGGGTCTCATCCTGCAGGCAGAGGGAGCTCTGGGCCCGGCGCATGGGTGCTGGTGAAAGGGACCCTGCAAGAGGCACATGCAGGGAGGGTATCAGAGAAGGGCACACAGGGGTCAGTTGCAGCAGAGGGGCCAGCGGGTAAAGCTACACAGGGCCCAGGAGTGGAGGTGAGGGACAAGCAAATGAGGCTGAGTGGGCCCTGTGTTGGCTCTGACACTGACTGTGAGACCTTGGGAAAGACACATCCCCTCCCTGGGCCTCAATTTCTTCATGTGCTATCTAGGATCTAAGATTAACAACCCTTCACTAGAGTTCCCTGCTACTCCGAGGTCCTAGGCACTGCTACAGATGGGGTAGGTTGGGTGGGTGGCAGGGAGGCAGGAGGAAGGTGCCAGTCAAGAGGGACCCTGCAGGGCCCATGGCAGAGAGCCACAGGAAGCATCTGGGCAAGTTAGGGAAGGCATCAGGGAAAGCACAAGGGGTTGAGGGGCACGTGTGCAGGCCAGACAGTGAGGCAAGGGACCGTCCTGGTCACCTGGCCCCCAGACCCACCTGTCCCATCTGCCTCCCTGCCCTCAGGGAGCTCCGTCTCCAGGGGGCCTCCCAGGCTCTCCATGCTGCCAGCCCCATCGGCCCCCAGGCGTGGCCCCCCATGGAGGCCCCCCTCCCGCAGGGGCCTCATCAGCCTCTTCACCTTGTCTGCCAGCCAGCTGCCCTTCCTGGGGGCAAGAGTGCACAAGAGGGGGTAAGGAGAGGGAAGAAGTAGGGAGAGGGAGATCATATCAGGGATGGCAAAGGCCAGGCCGACCTTCACTGGGGCCTGGACATGAGATGGGCCAGGGGTCAGAGGGCAGAGCAGGGCAGACCTTGGCAGGATGCCTGGCCCATGGTGTGTGGGGTCACTCACTTGGTCCGGGGCAGGGGCCCAGGCTCCAGCACACGGTACTGATCCATGATCTTCTCCACAAGCTTCTGCTTTTCACGGCGCAGGGCATTTAGCTGGTCCCTGGGCGGAGGGGGAGGGGAGAGGTAGACATGAGGCTCTGAGAGGCCCAACACAGATCAACCACAGGGGAATCCAGGCTGCCCCACTCCTGGGCCACCTGCTCACAGGTACTCGCGCTGCTCACGGTGCAAGTGGTCCCGGCTCTCCAGGCTGTGTGCCAAGAGCTCCCTGTTCTCTCGGCTCAGGGCCTGTACCTCAGCCAGTAGCTGCCGGTTCTCCTCTTCCTGGGCACTCCGCAGCTGTGTCAGCAGCTGGTGGGCAGCAGCAGGGGTCAGGGATAGAACCAAGCTCAGGGCACCCTGGGTCTCCACTCCCCGACCCCTCTCCACCTTCACCACCCTCAGCCATTATGTATCCATGCCACACCACACCTCACACTGCGTGGTTAGCCGGCAGGCACTCAGGTCCAGCTGCTGGTTGGATTCACGCAACTGCTGGCTCTGCATCTCCAGCTGTGCCCGCTCCAACTCCAGCCGTGCCAGCCGGCCCCGCAGCTCCCCGCGTTCACCCTGCAGCTCACCCCGCTCTCGAGACACTTCCGCCAGCAGTATCTGAGCCCTTCAGAGGCAAATACAGCCGCTCTCCAAGGAGCCTCCCTTACCCAGTGCCCTCATGCCAGCCAGAGGAGTGATGTCAGGAAGAGAAGGCATGGGGGGCCTCCACATCCCCAACCCACTTCACAGGAAGGAACACAGGGAGCCGGTGGGGGGTGGGGCTGCACCAGGCACCTGTCATGTTCACTCTGCAGCCTCCGTAACTCCTCTTCCAGGTCCCGCTGCCGGTGTCCGTCCCGCATCAGGCGCTCACGCTCTGCCAGCAGGGCTATTTCCTGTACCTCCACGTTGGCCCGCTGCGCCTGCAGCTGCTCGTGTCTGTGATGGACATGGGGTTAAGGGGCTGCTGGGGTTTGGGACCTCAGCAAGTGGGTAGCTGGACTGTCTAGACCTGGGGAAGGGTCTGTCATTTCCTAAGTAGTCCCAGCCCAGAAGCATGGGGAGCACTGCCACCGCAGGGGTACAGCAGCACCTGGGAGTCACAAAGCAAAGTGGATGTACTTTCTGGTAGGGTCAGGCCTGCCAAGGGAGTCTGCACTGGCAGGGAGGGGTGTGGAAGAGGGGCTGAGTGGGGAGGCTCACCGGCCCTGCAGTTCCCGGTGGGCCAGCTCCAGCGCCCGCATGTTGGCCTTGAGTTCTCGATGCCGCCCTAGTAGTCCCTCTAGCTCCGCCTCCTGCCGCCGCTGTAGTTGTGCCAGGGCCTCATGGTCCCGCAGAAGGGCCTGCTGCTGCTCCCTGGTTGCCTCCTGGGATCTCCGTGCTGCCTGCACCTCCTCCTCCAACATCCCCAGCTTCCTGTGCAGCTCCTTGCCCTGTACCTCCAATACAGACTTCTCGGCCTAGGGCAAAGGAGGTAGGCAAGGACCAGTGGGTAGAACCCTGGGTTATAAAGGAGCTGAGGGATAGGGGGCCAAGGGCAAAGGCCAGAACCAAAGAAAAAGAAAGAGTTGTGGAGGCAAAGGGCTGGGGCAGGAGGCACTGGTGAGTGGACACCGGGAATGGGGCATCCAGGCCACCACCCACCTGCAGCCGGCTACTGTGCTCCTGAGCCCTCTGACTCTGCTGCAGCAGCTCTTGGGCACGGCCCTGCAGGCTCCCTAGTTGCCCCTCCAGTTGCTGCAGCTGCCCCTGCAGAGCTGTCTTCTCAGCCACCAGTGTAGCATTCTGTCCAGAAAGGGGTGGTCAGCAGTGGCCAGGAGGATGGGCACCCTCCCACCCCCCGCACACACGTCAAGCCAACACTCACACTGCGCTCCACCTCAATGAGCCGCATGTTTGGGGTTTCCACCATCTGAGGGTTGGCCTGTTCCTGGACCCCTAGGCCCGAGGGGCCCTGGCGTAGCTACAAGGAGAAGCCCTGTGAAGTCACTCAGGCCAACAGTGGCAGCTTGGAGATGTACTTTCAGCAGCATTTGACACTGCCCATGCCTTCCCTTCTATCCCACAAGCACACATTCCTGGTTCCCTAAGCTCCCTAGGTCTCCACTCTGTGCTTCTCAATTTTTCTCACTCTGCAGCAGAGCAGAGCCTCACCCGCACTGTTTCTCCTGCACCTAACAATCTCCATCTGCTCTTCTCTAAGCCTCAGTTCCAACACTGCTGGCTCCAGAAAACCTCTTCTGACTGACCCTACCAGGCGCCTTGCTAGATACTCCCACCCAGCCCTACATGACCTCATCTTGGTCCCTGGGACCCCATGTTATCATCATTTGTTTTCTTGCCTCTGTGCCTCTGTCCTGGCTGGGCTGTGAGTTCCCTAAGGGTGGTGGCCTGGTATGCTCCCCCCAAAACCCTCCACCCTGCACTCAGCACTGAGCTCATACACAGTAGGACATCAGAAACAATCACTGACTTACAAGTCAATGCCTTACAAGCTAAGCTCACTAGGAAGTGGAGTTGGGCAAGGGAAATAGAGCAGTCACCTCACAGCAGAGGCTCTTGTGTGTGCAGAGTAGGGGAGGCAAAAGGCCCAGAGAAGGCCACACAGCCCCCGGACTCTCAGCACAGTGCTCCTTCCCATGGCCCTGTGTGGGCAGGGAAGCAAGTAGTAAGCCAAGAATCCAGGCACGAGACCAGAAGCACAGGCGCCCCAGGATTCTGCTGTGGAATGGAGGAAGGGACAGAACAGGCCCCACTTCCCAGGGCTATACCACAAGGGCCCCACCTGGAACAGCTCCTC
Source organism: Galago senegalensis (assembly GCA_963575145.1). Classification (NCBI taxonomy): domain Eukaryota; kingdom Metazoa; phylum Chordata; class Mammalia; order Primates; family Galagidae; genus Galago; species Galago senegalensis. The sequence goes on from CAUYTI010102446.1 coordinate 7,291, forward strand.
TTCCAGCTGCAGGGCTTTGGCCTTGAGCTCCATCAGCGCCTCCTCCTTGCTGGTCGCTGCCGCCTGCAGCTCGGCTTCCAGCCGCTGCTCCAAGCCCCGGTACCTACCAGGAGAAGCCCTGGCATCCAACATCACCCCAACCAACCCCGCCACACCAAGCCCCTGCCTGACTCCCTCTGTCCCCACCCCCCCGGCACCACCCTCACCTTTGGTTTTGGCTTTTCTGTTCTTGAAGAAATTCCTGGCGCTCCAGAGCCGCCTGTTCCAGCTCAAGCTGCAGATGCTCCAGCCGGGCTCCCAGTGCCTTACCCTGCACCACAGCCTTCTCGAGCTCCTGAGGTCAGGCAGAGCAAGCTCAGGGGGAGGCCCTGCCCCAGGGGACTGAGCAGAGGCAAAGGCCTGAGAATCAGATCTGGTTTTCTGTCCTTGCTCTGCCACCCTGGGTAGATGCCTTTAACCCTTTGAGCCTTTACACCACCATTTATAAAATGGGAGCAAATCCTGATGGCCTTACACATGGGGCACGAAAGAGTTGGAGGTTGGAAGCCTGATAGGGTGTAAGAGAGGCCCTAGGTGAGGAGTGAGACACACACGCTGAGCAAGTGCCTTCACCTCTTTGAGCCCATGGTTCCTCATGTGCACATATGATGGTCGTGCCCGACGGGTTGCCACTGTGATGATAAAAGGGGCTGATGGGCTGCCACTGGGATGGTAAGAGGGCCTTAGAAGAGGTGGGTCTGGTGAGTGTCCTCAACCACTGGGGGATGGTTTGGGGATGCTGGCAGGATAGGAACTTAGGGACTGGCAGACCCTACCACAGTGGGGACTGTGGTGAAGCAGATAGGCCAGGTTGCTGCCATCTGGGTGGCCCTGGCCTTTGGCGGTTGGGTCACACCATTTTGAAAGGGGGCGGAAGGCCCACTCTGGACTGCAGACCCCAGAGGGAGGTAGACTAAACCATTCTGGCATGCGGGGGCCCTGGCAAAATGAAGCCATCGGGAAGGGCCTGCCAATCCTGGGTGTGGAAACCAAGCCCTCAAGCCCCTTCTGCTGAAAACTATCTTCCTAGCTAAAGAACTACACCCAGACCTGGCTCCCGCAAGCACCATACTTCCTAATACCCTTGGCCAAAGCCTCCCAATAAAAACTATAAGTCCAGGGTGGCAGCTGTAGCTCAAACGGCTAAGGCACCAGCCACATACACCAGAGCTGGCAGGTTCAAATCCAGCCCAGGCCTACCAAACAATAATGACAACTACAACCAAAAAATAGCCAGGCATTGTGGCAGGTGCCTGTAGTCCCAGCTACTTGGGAGGCTGAGGCAAGAGAATTGCTTAAGCCCAGGAGTTGGAGGTTGCTGTGAGCTGTGATGCCACAGCACTCTACCCAGGGTGATAGTTTGAGGCTCTGCCTCAAAAAAAAAAACAAACAAACAAACAAAACTACAAGTCCCACTAGGCACTACTGCCTAGCTGGCCAGCTGCCACTAGAGCCCAAAAACTAGGGCAGAATTATAAGGCTGAGACTCGAACCTCCAGTGCAGACCGTGCCCTGCCTTCCTCCAGGCCCTGGCCACAGCCCTCCCAGGCTGACAGTTAAGCAAGGTTCCTACTGGGCCCTCTCCATCCAGCCCAAGGGGCTTCCATAGCCACCAGAACAACCCAGGAGGCTCCTGGTTCCTTGACCTCCTCTTCCTGTGCCATCTCCTCTTATGCCACACCTAGGTAGCACTAGAATTGCTCCAACCAGGAAATCTCATATCCACAGCTTCTTCTACCTTCTCATCCTTGGCTCTGAGGATGATCTCAGCCAGCCTACCAGCCCTATGCTTATTTCACTGCCCACCTGCTGGCTTTGCCTCTCTGCCAAGGAAGCCCTCCGGAGCTAGGTGCTGGGCACTGCCCCAAGCTCTCTATTCTCCTTAACTTACAGGACCCTGCAGGGTAGGTAGAAGGTGAGAAAACCAAGACAGGGGAGTTTAGTAATTTGCCCAAAGCCACACAGCTGAAAAGCAGGCACATTGGTCTGACAGCATCTCAACAATACTCTCACCAATTCTTACTTTCCCCAGACCTCCCTTGCTCCTGGCCTGCCCTACACAATGCCAATCCAGCAGTGTGATCCCCATTCTCCACCATCAGGAGGGTCTCTGAGCAAATTACTCTTCCTCTCTGAATCTCAGTGTCTCAGTACCAGGGACTAAACTGGAAGCTCTGGGTTTAGGCTAGAAGTCCTCGCCTGCATGGTACTCTCACTCCTGACATTGGGACACATAGGTCCAATACCCTTCCCATCACCTCCTTCTGTCCTCTGCTTCTCTGGTGGTGCCTCTCAAAATGGGAGCTGAGCACTAGGCTTACTTTACCCCATCAGTGGCATGAAATGCTACTCACACAAAGAAAAAAAACCCAACTCTTTCTTCAGCTTAGAAGGGGGCTTAAGAATTGCCCAGTGGGCTCGGCGCCTATAGCTCAACCAGCTAAGGCACCAGCCACATACACCTAAGGTGGCGGGTTCGAATCCCCAGCCCGGACCTGCCAAACAACAATGACGGCTGCAACCAAAAAATAGCCAGGCGTTGTGGCGGGCGTCTGTGGTCCCAGCAACTTGGGAGGCGGAGGCAAGAGACTCGCTTGAGCCCAGGAGTTGGAGGTTGCTGTGAGCTGTAATGCCACGGCACTCAACCCAGGGGGACAGCTTGAAGCTCTGTCTCAAAAAAAAAGAATTGCCCAGTAGGAGCCTGCTTAGCTGATGCTCAGCCTCCCTCTCTGCATCCACTTCACATTCCCTCTCTAAACTCATGCCTGGACCTGCCATCCTCTCTCCTCCAGGAAGCCTCTGGTTATGCCCCAGCCTGAGTCCAGGGCTTTTCTTGGATATTCCACAGCTCCCTGCACTGCCCTGCCCCCACCCGGACTGTGAATGCCTCCCTAGTCCTGCTGTGTTAGCTTCCTGGTGACCACTGTGTGCCCAGAGTCTGGAGCCAGGCCTGAGACCAAAGAGAGATGCCCATAAACAAGCTTGAATAAATGAGTATTCCAGGCCTCCTTTCCCTTCACCCCATCCCAGCCTAACCAGCCTCACCTGCCACCTGCACCACTGCCAGCCTTCTGATGGCCCCAAGTTCCCCTGCCTGATGAGGTAACCCTCCTCAAATCTAGCCCCACACAGGTCTGCCCACACCCTTGGGTTGCTTTCCCCATCTGGGGATGGAGTAGTAACACCTTCAGCTGGTCCCAGCCCCCAACTCCTCCTAGGCCCCTGAGTGTTTTCAATGCCTTAAAGTCCTAGCATGTGTTCTTCCCTCTAACTAAATGTCCTTCTTCACCTAGTGAAATTTTTGTCCCTTCTCCCTAAACCATCCTTGCCCCCTCCCAGGCATCAGCCCTGCCTCCCTTGGGCTCTGAGGGCACTTTGCTCTGAACAACCATTTCTTGAACACTTACAATATAATATCCCTTGGCCCAGCATGAACCAGGCCCTTTACACCATCATCTCCAGGCGCCTTCCCAAAGACCCGCTGAGGCGGCTATGAATATATCCCATTTTATAGAAGGCGGCCCTGGGGTAGAGGTGAGTAAACTGCCACAGCCGGAGGGCCACAATTTACACCAGGCGGTCTGCGGTTCCCCATCAGTGGCTGTGTGCCCCAGCCAGGTGCACCTTAGGAAGGCAAGGGTAGGCTTGGCCTTTCTGTCTTCAGCCCCACTTGATGCAGGGCACTCAGTGGCTGCCAACAGAATCAACCCCAAATCCCAGCAACTAGCCTGGAACCCAGTTTCCTACCCCCCCAGCTGTGAGCCCCACTTACCTCCCTGAGGGCCTGCTTCTCCTTCTCAGCCTCCTGCAGGTACTGCTGGCCCTCACTCTCCAGGGTCTGCAGCCGTTGCTCAGCAGCCTCAGCCTGCGCCCGCAGCCTGGGCCCTTCGCGTTCCCACTGCCTCCGCTCGCGGCCTGCAGCTGCCAGCGCCTCTGCCAGGGCCTCCCGCTCCCGTGATGCAGCCTCCAGCTCCCGGCCAGCTGCCTCCACTGCCTCCCGCAGCCGGGCCTGCTCCTGGGCCTGAGCCTCTGCCTCTCGGTGGGCCTCAGCCTCTGCTCTCCGTGCTTGGGCCAGCTCCTCTGAGAGGCGGGCAGCCTCTTTGCCCCGGGCCTCCAGTCTTCGGGCCTGGGCCTCCAACTCAGCTCCCAAGGCCTCAGTCTCTCTCCTCAGCTGTGCCACCTCCTCCCTGAGGGCTTCCTCCTCTGGGACACCACTGGCCTGTATCTTTCCTGGGGTTGGCACTCCCCAAGCCTGGGCCTCAGAAGCCTCCTTCAACTTTAGTTGTGCTTGCTGCCAGGCTGTGTCCTGCACTGTCCCCTCCAGCCTCAGTTCCTGCTTTTCGGCCCCTGTTTGACCTCTGGAAAGATCTTGACCCTGGCCCTGGCCTGGGCTTTCCTGCTCCTCCAGCTGCACATGGAGACTGGACTCTGAGGGCCTCAGCCCCCAAGACTTAGGCACCAATTCACCTTGGGGAGACTCTCTCCCTTCAGTCTCTCCTCCCAGCAACTGCTGGGCCTGAATTTTGATCTCTGGACCCTGACATTGGGACACAGAGGTGGGGATCTGGAGAGGGAACTCCTGTGTCTCCACCGCAGGGTCTGACTCTTGGGGGGTCAAGCCTAAGGACTGCGGGGCCATTGTAGCCATCTGGAGAGGCCTTTCTGTCACTGTCACCTGTGAGTCTGAATCACATGTCTGGGGACACTCAGATAACCTCTTGAGGCCTGAGTCTGATGCTGGGGGAGGAAGATCCAAGGCCTGGAGGCCTCCATGCCCTGCCTGGTGGAGCAAACTTTGGGGACCAAGCTCTGATGCCAGGGGAGGCAAGAGAGTCTTATCCAGGATAGGAAGCACGGGGACCTCGCTCTGCTCCTCCAGCAGGGGGCGCTGAGGATACATAAGAGGCACAGTCAGGCCCTGGAAGGACAGGTGGGAGGGACCTGCCAAAACAGAGGGGGAGGGGACTTACCTGGCCACCTGGCTGCCCCTGAAGCACCTGAAGCAGCACTCGAAGCTCCTGATTCTCCCTCTCTAGGCTCCGCAGTCTCTCAGCCTCTGCCTCCCTCACTTCATCTTGCAGTGAGGTGGGCACTCCTGGCAGTGGTGCTGAGGGGTGTGAGTGGAGATCAGGACCTCTCCCATACTCCCTGGCTTCTCACTTAAACCCCCAGAGACCTGGGGAAGCGATGAAGTCAGAAGCCCTCCCCACTGGAGCTGCCAGAAATCACTGGCAGCCTCCACCCCAGCTGCTTCACTGGGCCCCACTCACCTTCCCCAGGGGAGCCTGGAGGTGGTTCCAGGCTTCGCTGAAGTTCCAGCTCCAGCTCCACATTCTCCTCCACCAGCTGGTCCACCTGATGCCGCAGAGAGTCCAGCTCCTAGAGGCAAGGGCAGGGTCATACAAGCTCTCCCCACCATGGCTAGACCAAGTGTGTAGGCCAGAGGGTCACTAGAGGTCACTGGGTTTACTAAGAACCCTGAGGGAGGCTGGGAGCAGTGGTTCACGCCTGTAATCCTACGCCGAAGTGGGTGGATTGCCCTGAGCTCATAGATTTGAGACCAGCCTGAGCAAGAGCGAGACCTCATCTCTAAAAACAGCTGTGTGTTGTGGCAGGCACCTGTAGTCCCAGCTACTTGGGAGGCTGAGGCAAGAAAATCGCTTAAGCCCAAGAGTTGGAGGTTGCTGTGAGCTATGATGCCACAGCACTCTACAGAGGGTGACAAAGTGAGACTCGGTCTCAAAAGAAAAAAAAATCCTGAGGGATTATTGGGGTCAGCAGGGGTGACAAGGCAACCCAGCTGGGATCACTCTAGTGACCTCACCGCATGGGCCTCGCCCAGTCGGGTCCTCAGCAAGAGATTCTCACGCTGGGTCTCGTGCAGCCGGGCACAGCGATCTCGGGCAGCCTCCAGCTGCTCTTCCAGCAGTGCCTTGGAGGCCTCCAGAGCCCCTGAGAGTGCCTGCTCCTCCTGGTGGGAAAGCAGGGAGAGACAGCTGTGTGATGCAGCCCCACGTGCTCCAGGGCCTAGGGGTCCCAAACCCCTAAACTAGGACGGCTACAGAACCCGCCTCCCTTCCCCCATCTGGCCCTGACCTCTATCACCTCTCTCCAGGGTCTCCGTAGCCCTTGGCCCTGCCCTTCTCCTGGCAGGCCCCACCCCATCTCCCCAAGAACTGCCATCCAAGGCTCCATCCCTCCAGGCCCTACTCATCAGTACCCCCTCTTGCTAGGGTCTCCAGACCTACCCAACGCACTTGACCCCACCCTCCTCCCGAGGACCTACCCCTTCCATCTGCCCATTTCCAGAGGGCCTTTCCCAGGCCCCACCTCCCTGCGATTATCCTCACCCATTTCTCCTAGCAGGGACCAGTCCCTCCACAAAGCCTGACCCTCTTTTCTCTCTAGGCCCTATCTCGTCCCTCCTCTCATCCCGCCCCTCCCGCAGGCCCCGCCTCCAGACCCCGCCCCTCGACCCGCCCCGCGCCTTACCTCCAGCTGGCCCTTGCAGGCCTCCGCAGCCTGCAGCCGCTCACGGCAACGCTGCAGCTCCTCCTGCAGGCGGGGCAGGCGGCCCACGCGCTCCCGCAGCGCCTCTACCTCCTCGCGATACAGCTCTGCTCGCTTGGCCTGTCCGGTGAGCGCCTGGGCCTGGGCCAAAAGGTGCCGAGCTGAGAACTGCCAGCCGCGGACCCGAGGGATTAGGGGCGAGGGGGGTCGGGTCGGGAGGGTGGCAATGGGACCAGGTCGGGGAGAGTTAGGGAATGCGCTGATGGCGGGGAGCGTCTGTGCTTACCTCGTGGCGGAGCCTTCGAATTTCAGCCTCCAAACCCTGCACCTCCGCCTGGGAGTCTAGCAGGAGCTCAGCCTTCTCCTCCCTGATGGGAAAGGACACTGGAGGGGGTCTAGAGCCCACAACCCCCAGCCTTTCCTAAGCCGAACCTCTCCGGTACCCACCGCAGCTGGGCCCCATGCAGGTATAATCTTCCCCTCTCCCCTGGGGTCCTCTGGCCGGCCTGCACACTTACAACTCCTGCCGCAGGCGCCGAAGTTGAGCCTTAGTGTTGGCCAGCTGCACAGCCAGATGGTGCGAGGGTCCCTCTGCAGGAGCCCTAGTAGAAGCCTCAGAGGGCAGAGGGGCTGGCTCTCGCTCCAGCAGCAGTTCGGCCAGCCTCTGTAGGAGATAAGAGTTAATGTCCGGGGTAACCCTTACCATGCCACTACACATCGTCCCCCAGTCACCACAAGATGAGTCAGATGGGGACAGCCCTTGCTGGCCCAGGACCTCAGAACCTAAACCCACACCTGGGCGCTAAACCTCCATCTCCTCCACACATCTGGCTCCCCAGTGGCTCTCCCATTCCTCAACCTGTGTCCACAATGCCCCTGCTGCCCCCTACCTGGGCTTCCAGGTCACGCTCCCGTGCCAACTTCGACAGTATTCCCATCAGGCTCCTGGACAGCACCTCCAGCTCCGGAAGCGCCAGTTCTCCAGGCTCTGGCCCAGCCAGAGCCAGCACCATGCCAGCCCCAGGCTGCGTCACCTGGGGCACGGAGAGAGCAGTTCAGAGGAAGAAAAGGGCGGTGAGGGTGTTCCCAGGTGGCTGTGCCAGTCCCAGGCTTTCCACCTGCCTCAGTACCTCCTGGATGGCAACGGCCAGCTCACTCTGGACCTCGAGGCTGAGGCCCTGGATGTGGCGGATGAAGAGTTCCCGGTGCTCACACTGAGGGGGAGACAGGAGTGGGGGGGCTGGTACAGGGTCTTCCTCTCTGCTGCCAAAGCTCTGCTGTACCCCTCCCGCTCCGGCTTACCTGCACTGATGCCCCCAACAATAGCCGCAGGATGCCCTCCAGTGCCTCCACCGCCTCCTCTGCGGGGCACAAGCCACAAGGAGTTAATGGGTAGGGGGTGCGGGGATAGCAGCAGAAGGACATGGTGGGAGTGAGCACCTGAGAAAGGGTCAAACCCCAACGTCTGCAGGTCAGGGGGTGGCAACAGGATCAGCAGCTGCAGCTCCTCCTGGACTCACAAGAGACAGATGACATTAAGAGGAGCCTTCCTTCAGGGGTCTCCCGGTCTCCGCCTTCCTCTCTTCGCCCCTTACCTGGTAGAAGTCCCTCAGTCTGCACCACAGATGGTTTAGGTTCCACACTCGCCAAGATTCGGGTTTTCGCACCATCCGGGGTCTCCCTCGAGCACTGGGGGCGCTGTGGGCAGGGCGGGGTAGGGGGGGTCGGTAGAGGCAAAGCAAGGACCAGCCCTCTTCAACCAGGCTCCTCCCACCAACCAGCCCCCTTCAACAAGCCCCGCCCACCATCCAGGCTCCTCCCACCAACCTCCCCTCTTCTGCTATTCCCCTTGCTCCAGTACCCCTTAGATTTGCGGTCCCCAACCCTCGGGCCAGCAGGCCCCAAGGAAGGAGGCGAGCAGAGGCTGAGAGGAAGGCTTCTTGAATATTTACAGCCACTCCCCTTGGCTGCATCACCGCCTGAGCTCCACCTCCTATCAGCTCAGGAGCATTAGATTCTCATAGGAGCAGGAACTCTACTATAAACTGCCCAGCGTGTGAGGCATCTTGGTTGCTCCCTCCTCATGAGAATATAATGCCTGGTGATCTGAGATGAGCTGATACTAGCACTGGGACAGTGTAGTTGCTGGAAAGCAAGCTCAGGTCTCCCACTGATTCTGCATTATGGTGAGATATTACCATATATTATTACAGTGTGGTAATAATAGAAATAAAGTGTACAATAAATGTAATACACTTAAATCATCCCAAAACATTCCCACCCCCATCTCTTCCATAAAACCAGTTCCTAGTGCCAAAAAAGTTGGGGACCACGGCCTTACATGATACCCAGCACCCGGAGGAGCAGGGCCCCATCGCTGACACGCAGGAACCTCTTCTCTAGGCAAAGAGGTCTCTTTTCCTCTTCTTCCTCTTCTTCCTCCAGCTCCTCCACCTCCCCCACCAGCTTGGCCAGTCCCAGTGCCTATGGGGAACCAGAGGGGTCAGTGGGATTTGATGGGAGCCCCCAACAGCGGAGTGAATCCCAAGCCCTCTGAGCTGCCCCAATGAGTCCCAGACCCCTCAACAATTCCCTGAACCCTCTGGCCCTGGATCGAGACCCTCTTCCCCTTACCATAGCCCCCTGGATGGCTTCATCCCCCCACACTGGAGCCCAACCCTCCCCTCAGGCCCCAGCTCTGCCCCACCCTCCCCCAGTCCCAACACAAGCCCACAATAGGGCTCACTTCCCTCTCCCTCCTCCTCCCACCTGCCCCCTCACCCAGGTGGCCAAACTCCCACTCAGGAAGTCTCTGAGTCTGGGCCCCTTGCCCCCCTCCATGTCAGGGTCAGGGTGCCGGTCCCGCTGTGGCAGCTGCACCTGCCCTGAGAGGAAGAGGAAGTCCCTGAGTGGGGGATCCTGGGGACAGCCACAGACACTCTATGCAGCTTCCTCCTTCCGGGTTTAGGCGAGCCTGTGCACCCCCAGAGTCCTGCCTCAGCCCTTACCTCACCATCCCACATCCTCCCAGCATCTCAGGGAGGGCCAGCCCAGAGGTTAACCAGGGGAGTCCCACAACCCATTGACACAATGGGCAATAGTAAGTGAGTCCTCTGCCTCTCTGGGATTTGTTTTCCCAACTTTAAATTGGAGAAGACAATCTCAGGGCCTCTAAAAGGACTGTGGGCCCTGTGTGATGAGTCCGGGTGCCCACACATGCATCTTCTGGTGTGCCAGGCTTCATTCATTAGCACCTCCTTCCCTTTCCCCTTAAAGTTTCTCAAACTTGTCCAAACTGCCCTAACCTGTGAAGCCTGGTTCAGATGCCCCCCCTAAAAAAAGACTCCTCCAAACCCCAAATGGAAGTAAACGCCCCTCCTCTGGCCCTGCCCCACCCCATACTCTACACACACTGGACTGAGGGCAGTGTAGCTGTACTAGGTACTATAACAGGAAGGGATTTTTTTTTTTTTTGAGACAGAGACTCAGTCTGTCACCCTGGGTAGAGTGCTGTGGCATACAGCTCACAGCAATCTCCAACTCCTGGGCTCAAACAATTCTCCCGCCTCCGCCTCCCAAGTAGCTAGGACTACAGGGGCCCTCAACAATGCCTGGCTATTTTTTGGTTGCAGCCGTCATTGTTGTTTGGCCCACCCGTGCTGGATTCGAACCGGCCAGCTCAGGTATATGTGGCTGGCGCCTTAGCCGCTTGAGCCACAGGCACCAAGCCAACAGGAAAGGATTTGACCTTGGCAGGACAGCCAGGAAAGACATCCTGGCGGAGGCATGAGATGGGGAGTGACTCAGTTAACTAGACAGTGGAGAAGAAGGAAAAGTACACCAGGGGCTCAGTGCCCGTAGCTCAGTGAGTAGGGCGCCAGTCACATACACCAAAGCTGGAGGGTTCAAGCCCAGCCTGGGCCTGCCAAACAACAATGACAACTGTAACCAAATAATAATAATAATAATAACCAGGTGTTGTGACGGGCACCTGTAGTCCCAGCTACTTGGGAGGCAGAGGCAGGAGAATCACTTGAGCCAAGTTGGAGGTTGCTGCGATCTGTGATGCCACGGCACTCTACCCAAGGTGACAGCTTGAGGCTCTGTCTCAAAAAAAAAAAAAAAAAAAAAGAAAGAAAGAAAGGAAAAAGAACAGTAACACCAGGGAATGGAAACAGAACACACACGGGCTCAGGCAGGTAGGAGCACGGTCGGTGTAAAGATCAGAAATTATTCTTGTTTTCTCTATTCCAATATACTTTATTTTTCACATTTCACATCTCACAAGTCAGATTACACGGTACAGCTGCTGGCTGGCCAGCTGCAGTCCTGGCACAGTCGTCAATTGCCTGCACATGCTCACAGTTGAAAGCCCCAGCATCCAATCCTCCAGAAAGGGGGTCAGCAGCTTGGAAGAAAACCCCAGAGGCAAGAGTAGAGCACTTTTTAGCCCCAGGACTGAAATGGTGGGAGCCCCCAGGGGAGGAGAACTCAGCTTGTCAGAGACACTCCCTAAGCAGAGGGAAAAGTCGACTCTGCTCCTCTGCACAATTGCAATGCTGCCTTAAGAGCTCCTGGCTGTTTTATGGAATGTTTGAAGGAGGACAGCTCCTTCCAGCGCTCTTGACAGCTTAGAGAAGGAAACACACAGATCACGACTCTCAGACCAGAAATAATTCTAGGGAGTCAGACTCTAAATGTGAAGGAGTTTTCCAAACACAGCAACCAATTTATTTTGCTTCCATTATCCTTTGTCTGTGTGCATGAGCATTATATATGATGAGCATCTACATCTAAGTCAAACAGAGTTCTTTTGGGAAATATAAAAGAAAAATTCTAGTGATGAAAGAGCCTTGGGACATAGTTAACTGGCAACATTCTTTTCTTCCTTACTGACATTTTTTTACAATTGATGACATCTTAAGTTTGATGAAATATGGAGTAATAATAATAACAATCATAGCACACACAGGCTTACAATGAGCCAGACAGGGTTATAAGTACTTTATCCTTATTCTTTTTTTTAAGTCTTTTATTTCATATTTATTTTTTGTATTAAATCATAGCCATGTACATTAATGCAATCATGGGTACCTTTATGCTTATTCTTATATTTGCTCTGGACTAGTCTGGGTGCAGAGAGGTTAAGTAACTTGCCTAAGGTCACACGGCTATTAAAGGTAGAGTCAACTGGCTCGGCGCCTATAGCTCAACCAGCTAAGGCGCCAGCCACGTACACCTTAGGTGGCAGGTTCGAATCCCCAGCCCGGACCCGCCAAACAACAATGACAGCTGCAACCAAAAAATAGCCGGGCGTTGTGGCGGGCGCCAGTGGTCCCAGCTACTTGGGAGGCGGAGGCAAGAGACTCGCTTGAGTCCAGGAGTTGGAGGTTGCTGTGAGCTGTAATGCCACGGCACTCTACCCAGGGGAACAGCTTGAGGCTCTGTCTCAAAAAAAAAAAAAAATATATATATATATATATATAATATAAAATGTATATTCATAATATATATTTTATAATATAAATATTTAAAAATATATATTGTATTATATATTTATTTAATAATATAATATATTCATAATTAAATATATATTTATTAAATATATTATTTAAAAATATATTGTATAGGCTCGGCGCCTGTGGCTCAAGTGGCTAAGGCACCAGCCACATACACCTAAGGTAGAGGGTTTGAATCCAGCACAGGTCTGCCAAACAACAATGATGGCTGCAACCAAAAAATAGCCAGGCATTGTGGTGGACACCTGTGGTCCCAGCTACTTGGGAGGCTGAGGCAGGAGACTCACTTGAGCCCAGGAGTTGGAGGTTGCTGTGAGCTGTGATGCCACGGCACTCTACCCAGGGGGACAGCTTGAGACTCTGTCTCAAAAAAAAAATATGATATATAATATGATATATAATTATAATATGATATGATATAACATAATATGATATATATTTATAAAATATTATATAAAATAAAAGTATTATTATATAAACCACATTACATGTAATATTTAAAATGTTATACATATATGATTTTTATTTTTGGGACAGGGTATCATTCTGTTGCCCAGGCTTGAGCTCAGTGATCATGGTTCATTGCAACCTCAAACTCCTGCGCTCAAGTAATTCTCTGCCTGAGCCTCCCAAGTAACTGGAAGTGGAACGTGCCACCATGCCTGGCTAATTTTTCTATTTTTTGTAGAAATGGAATCTCACTACTTTGCTCAGGTTGTTCTCAAACTCATGGTCTCAAGTGATCCTCCCATCTCAGCTTCCCAAAGTGCTAGGATTATAGGTATGAGCCATGGCACTCGGCCCAAGTTTTGCCCTTTTTACATTATTTAAGTTTCATTCATCTGAAATATATCTTTATAAAACAGTGTGAGTTATAGGTCTTATTTTTTCTCATGTGGCTAAATAATTGTCCAAACATCATTTATTAAGTAATTTATTTTACCCCTGAATTATAATACCAATTTTTCATAACCAAGTTCTCACATTAATCATATGTGAGTCTGTTTCTGGGTTTTGTTTTATTGGTTTATTAATTTTATTCCTGACATAACAACAGCTTTATTAATATAAAATTAGAATATCAATATCTCATAGGGCAGTACTGGTAAAGATGACTTACACATTGCCTAGAAAAACAGTAAGGCCACCATGTTGATATAATTATGAGCTGCATACAGATATTCTAGTGATTTGGATCTCTGCTCTTTTTTTTTTTTTTTTTTTGGAGACAGTGCCTTAAGCTGTCACCCTGGGTAGAGTTCTATTGCGTCACAGCTTACAGCAACCCCGAACTCCTGGGCTTAAGCGATTCTCTTGCCTCAGCCTCCCAAGTAGCTGGGACTATAGGTGCCCACCACAACACCTGGGTATTTTTTGGTTGTAATTGTCATTGTTATTTGGCCAGCCCAGGCTGGATTTGAACCCACCAACTCTGGTGTATGTGGCTGGTACCTTAGCCACTTGACCTACAGGCGCTGAGCCTCTCTGCTCTTGTATATACAAACTTTGCTTAGCATTCCTCTTCAAGTTCTTTAGTTAGACATATAACTGAAATTTTATACAAATAATCTTCAATATATTCATATTTGTTTCTTCTTACTTCAAATAGCTGTTATTTCATTCTTTCATTGGCTAGAAACTCCATAACAGCGAGGATTATTGGTGGAGACAATAAACATGAATGCTTATTTCTAATATTAATGGGAATTTTATAGTTCTCAAATATTATTCCCATAATAAAATATATTTGATCATAATCTTTTTAAAAATTTTTTATTGTTGGGGATTCATTGAAGGTACAAGAAACCAGGTTACACTGATTGCATTTGTTAGGTTAAAGTTCCTCTTACAATTGTGTCTTGCCCCCAAAAGGTGTGGCACACACCAAGACCCCACCCCCCTCCTTCCTTCCCTCTCTCTGCTCTTTCTTTCCCCCACCCATCTCTCCTTCTTTCTCTCTCTGCTCTCCCTTTCCCCCATCTCCACTGTGCCATTAATTGTCATTAATTGTCATTAATTGTCCTCATATCAAAATTGAGTACATAGGATTCATGCTTCTCTATTCTTGTGATGCTTTACTAAGAATGATGTGTTCCACTTCCATCCAAGTTAATACAAAGGCTGTAAAGTCTCCATCTTTTTAGTGGCTGAATAGTATTCTATGGTGTACATATACCACAGCTTGTTAATCCATTCCTGGGTTGGTGGGCAGTTAGGCTGTTTCCACATTTTGGCAATTGTAAATTGAGCTGCAATAAACAGTCTAGTACAAGTGTCCTTATGATAAAAGAATTTTTTTCCTTCTGGGTAGATGCTCAGTAATGGGATTGCAGGATCAAATGGGAGGTCTAGCTTGAGTTCTTTGAGGGTTCTCCATACTTCCTTCCAAAAAGGTTGTATTGGTTTGCAGTCCCACCAGCAGTGTAAAGTGTTCCCTTCTCTCCACATCCACACCAGTATCTGCAGTTTTGAGATTTTGTGATGTGGGCCATTCTTGCTGGGGTTAGATGGTATCTCAGGGTGGTTTTGATTTGCGTTTCTCTAATTAGGGATGATGAGCATTTTTTTATATGTTTGTTAGCAATTTGTTTGTCTTCTTTACAAAAGGTTCTATATGTGTATCTTGCCCATTGATATATGGGATTGTTGGCTTTTTTCATGTGGATTAATTTGAGTTCTCTATAGATCCTAGTTATCAAGCTTTTGTCTGATTCAAAATATGCAAATATCCTTTCCCATTGTGTAGGTTGTCTATATGGTTTGGTTGTTGTCTCCTTAGCTGTACAGAAGCTTTTCAGAAGCTTTTTTTTTTTTTTTTTTTGAGACAGAGTCTCAAGCTATCACCCTGAGTAGAGTGCTGTGGTAGCTCACAGCAACCTCAAACTCTTGGACTTGAGTGATTCTCTTGCCACAGCCTCCTGAGTAGCTGGGACTACAGGCACCCACCACAACACCCAGCTATTTTTTCTTGTAGTTTGGCTGGGGCTAGGTTTGAACCTGCTACCCTTGGTATATGGGGCCAGCACCCTACCCACTGAGCCACAGATGCCACCTGATCATTTTTTTAAGTGCTTGATTCAATTTCTCATATTGTGAGATATTTATATGTATCCTCTTAAGAGAGATTAACCTATAATTTCTCTTATTTGTGTTTCTATCTTAAGTAACTTGAATACATTAACTTCATAGAAGGAGCTAGAGAATTTCCCTTATTTTCTCTATTTTATAATATTTTGTACAGAAGAGATTTTTTTCCATTCTTTAATGCATTGGTAACACCTATATAAATTTTCAGATTTGCTGGGAAAAGAGAGTATCCAGTGTACTCAATGCTTTATTTTTGGTAGATGTTTGCCTACTGATTGAATATCTATGATGGCTATCTCTGACTTCGGCTGATTTGAGTTAGCTTTTTATTTCAATTTTATACCTGTATGGTGCTAGGTGGCTGAGAAGTTCAAATTTCTCTCTTGTAGTCATATCTAGTGATCCGGGGCTGTTGGCAGAAACCAGAGTGTCGTGGCTCACTACCCAGTGGACCTGTGAAGGCAGTTTAAAGGATGGCCTTTTTAGATCCAGAACAATTATACTCTCACGTTAATGAAAATATTGGCAATATTGAAAAAGATTCTGTCATTAAGAAACTATGGCAAATTGGATCCATACCTCTCACCATTGACAAAAATTGACTCTTTCTGGGTAAAAGATTTAAATTTAAGACATGAAACAATAAAAATTCTAGAAGAGAGCATGGGGAAAATGTTTGACAAAATTGGCCTGGGAAAAGATTTTATGAAGACGATCCTCTTGGCAATTATAACAAGATCAAAAATAAATAAAGGGGACAAGATCAAACTAACAGGCTTCTGCACAGCTAAGGGTACAACAACTAAAGCAAACAGATGTCTTTAGAATGGCAGAAGGTATTTGCATGTTATGAATTTGACAAAGGGCTGATAACTAGAATCCACACAGAACTCAAATTAAATTTATCAACAAGAAAAGAGCAAACAATCCCATTTACAAGTGCACAAGACTCTTGAACAGAAACTTCTCTGAAGATGATGAATGGCCAACAAACAGATGAAAAAATGCTCATTATCCCTAATCAGAGAAATGCAAATCAAAACCACTCTGAGATATTGCCTAACTCCAGTGAGATTAGCTCACATCACGGAGTCCCAACTCTGTAGATGCTGGCGTGGATGTGGAGAGAAGGGAATATTTTGCACTGCTGATGGGATTGCAAACTAATTCAACCTCTATGGAAAGAAGAATGGAGAATTTGTAAAGAACTAAAGGTTGACCCTCCATTGATCCTGCAATCCCATCACTAGGTATCTACCTAGAAGAACAAAAACCATTTTATCACAAGGATATTTACACCAGAATGTTTACTGCAGCTCAGTTCACAATTGCCAAAGTGTGAAAGCAAGCCAGCAACCTGTGAATGGATTAACAAACTGGTGTATGTACACCATGGAGTACTAGTCAGCCATAAGAAAAGATGGAAACTTCACATCTTTTGTGTTTACCTGGATGGAGTTGAAACACATTCTTCTTAATAAAGTTTCTCAAGAATGGGAAAAGATAGTATCCAGTGTACTCAATGCTAATATGAAACAAGTATATAAACAATTACATGCTCACACAAAAGAAAAACACAAGTATAGTCTAGCAAGGGGGAGGAGATGAGGGAGAGGGGAGCAGGAAGGAGGGAGGATATTTGGCAGGATCTCACCTCGTGTGCTCAGTGTGAGGGTGTCCAGCGTGATTCCCCCCCACCAAAAGGCTCAACTACAACCAGAACTTCCCCTTAGAAATGAAAACAATGTAACCTAAACATCTGTACCTTCATATTAATCTGCAATTAAAAAGAAACTGTGGCCCAGAACCTACCTTGAAGAGTCTATTAAAAAATAGGAGATGAGAGCATTGCCTAGTTCTTTAGGTTGACCACCAGTGTGTGTTGACCACTTTGTTACAGCCCCATGGATGGAACTTACAGAGGTTCTACTGTACATCATTTCTTTAGCTTTTTCATTTTCTACCCTTGTTTCTTATAAAATTAAAACTTGTTTGGATGACAATTTTTTAGTCAAATTTCCTCAATTTCACTTTGCTTTTATATAATTTTAGCATATAGTTTGTAATATTTTAAGATCATATCTATTCACATGACTCCCACTGTCAGAGATCTAACATTATACCATTGAACTGTTTTCTAGGAAGAAAAGGAGAAAAAGCGTTCCGTTCTCGGTTCATTCTTATTTGCGTGTGCGGAATATACTCATCTCCTCCCCCGGGGAGAAAACACGAAGTCTCTTCTAGTCAGTGCATTCAGCTCAGAGGGCAAGACATCCCAGGAATGTGCAGATCTTTTCTGATATGTGAATATTTGAAATCCCCTGAAGCTGCATCCCATGAACTAAAGCTACGACTTATCTAAACCACCACTCCCAAATACACATACACACACATTTCTTTTTTTTTTTTTTTTGAGACAGAGCCTCAAGCTGTCCCCCTGGGTAGAGTGCCATGGCATCACAGCTCACAGCAACCTCCAACTCCTGGGCTTAAGTGAATCTCCTGCCTCCGCCTCCCAAGTAGCTGGGACCACAGGTGCCCACCACAACACCTGGCTATTTTTTGGTTGCAGCCATCATTGTTGTTTGGAGGGCCTGGGCTGGATTTGAACCTGCCACCTTAGGTGTCTGTAGCGGACGCCTTAGCCACTAGAGCCACAGGTGCTGAGCCATACACACACATTTCTAATGTGTAATGAAGGATCAAGGACACAGTAACTATAATAAAGCTCTGATCCATAAGGGGAAGACTGGAAGGCAAGCAGCAGTACCTAGTGTACATCCGTCTCCAACAGCTGATCCCAAAGACACTGCAGAGTGGGAAGGGGATCTGAACGGTCACACACATTGTGAGTTAACGTGCCAGGCCTAAAAGGGGCAAATGTCACTTGGACACATGCCATGAGCTCAAAGTCAGTTACACGGTCCTAATCAAATTAGAAAAGCCTGTGAAAGTATGTTAGTTGTGGCTCGGTGCCTGTGGCTCAGCGGCTAGGGATCTAGCCACACACTGGAGCTGGCAGGTTCGTATCCAGCCCCAGCCTGCCAAACAACAATGACAACAACAACAACAAAAAGAAAGTATGTTAGTTGTGTGCCAAAAAAGAAGAGGAAAATGGATACTGATGAGCCCTAGCAGTCTTTGTTATCATGGTGATTTGATCCTTTTATCATTAAGTAATCAACCTTTGTAACCTTAAAGATGATTTAGCTATAAAGAGTTTTTCTGGGCTCCATGCCTGTGGCTCAAGTGGCTAAGACGCCAGCCACATACACCTAAGGTGGCAGGTTCGAATCCAGCCCGGACCCACCAAACAACAATGACGGCTGCAACGAAAAAATAGCCGGGCATTGTGGCAGGTGCCTGTGGTCCCAGCTACTTGGGAGGCAGAGGCAGGAGATTCGCTTAAGCCCAGGAGTTGGAGGTTGCTGTGAGCTGTGATGCCATGGCACTCTACCCAGGGGGACAGCTTGAGGCTCTGTCTCAAAAAAAAAAAAAGTTTTTCTGATATCAATAGTGCTCTGTCAGATTTCTTTGAGTTAGATTCCTGGTCTGCCTTTTCCATCACATTATAGTAAATCTTTGTTTAATGTCTAAATAAGCTTTTAGAAATTGTGACTGTAAGTGAAACAATGTGTAACAAAACTAATTCTACCTCAGGCTAATTGATATAAACAAGAAATAAGTTTCTATGACATATTTCTTTTTCTTTTTTTGGCCAGGGCTGGGTTTGAACCCGCCACCTTTGGCATATGGGGCCGGCGCCCTACACTTTTGAGCCACAGGCACTGCCCCCTATGGCATATTTCTGATCACAAAAATGTCATCAAACTTCTAAATAAAGACACCAAACACTTTTAATATTAAACATTGAAATAAACCTCAAACTCTATGACTTAAGCCACCCTCTTGCATTTTGAGTGGCTGGGACGACCAGTTCATGCCACCATGTCCGGCTAATGTTTCTCCTTTTTCTAGAGATGGGGTCTCACTCTTGATCAGGCTGGTTTTGAGCTCCTGGCCTCCCAAAGTGTTAGGATGACAGACCTGAGCCACCTCGAGCCACCCCTAAATGTAGTTTTTAAAATACAATCTGAAATCTCTATATTTAATCCATTTTCATTTTTACAAGTTTGGTGCTGGAAAATAAATATCTTCAAAGTGTAAAATTATCATTCAAGATTTGTTGTGAAATAACATTTTTCAGAATAAGAATATACCAATTGCAGATTCTCCTTAAAATAGCTGCTGAAGTATGTGGGATACAAGAAGCTGTGTCTGGTTTTTTTTTTTTTTTAAGTGGGTGTGTTGATAAATCTGATTAGACACTAAAAAATAAAGTTTGGAATCCTTAAAGACAAAAAGGGCTTAAAATATAGAATAATTAAATATAATGGGATATTAAATTTAAAATATTTCTAATACTTGAATTTAGAAGGAACAGGGTAGAAATATTGGTAGAAGATCTGTGCTGTGGACAGATAGAGTTAGCAACTGTGATAAGAAGAAAATCACAGAAATGTTTTTGCACGAAGCACTTTGTCTAGTGGACATGGAGTCTAATCAATCCCAGGTAAGATCACAACTTAGGCTAACAGCTCTAATGAAAGGAACCAAAATGTACAATAGCTCAAACACATAAAAGTTTATTTTTCTCACCTGTAAATGAACCAAGGAAAGTGTGGTGTACTGAGTGGAGCTGGAAGGGATTCTGATCTACACAATCTCAAAGACCCAGCCTGAAGGATGTTTTTCCATCTTCCACAAAAAACTTCCCAGGTCCTGCTAAGCAACAATCACCAGGCAATAAAAAGGAAATGTGCCTGCCTGAGCATGTGTGCCTTTCCCAGTGAATAATTTTAAGAGGCACATAGCAGTGACATCCTGACATGAACACACAGGACACCACCAGCCCCCTGCTAGGAATCTCTGAGGAAGGCCCAGGACCGCTCTGGTAGACTTGCCAAAAATGCTGAACCTGAATATAATTATGAGAAAACATCAAACATAGACTGAGGGACATTCTTTTTTCTTTTGAATTTCAGGTTAATGAGGATATAAATGATTGATTAGGTTGCCATGTTTGCATTTTTTAGGTAAAGACCCTGTTGTAGTTGTGCCCCTCACCCAGGAGATGTGCCCTATGCCCTTACACTGTGTCCATTAAGTTAGAGCACAACATCTGCCTCCCACTCCCTGCCCTTCCCTTCTCCCAACCCCTTCCAAAACTTGAATTAAATCGAGTTTTTCTCTTTGTGAGTGTGTTTAAGTTCATCAGCTGGGCTTCATATTAGTATTGAATACATTGGAGACCTGCTTTTCCATGCCTGTGATCCTTTACTAAAGAGAATGTTCTCCAACTCTATCCAGGTTAATACAAAAGATGTAAAATCTCCATCTTTTTAATGGCTGAATAATATTCCATGGTGTACATATACCATGGCTTGTTAATGCAATTGTGGTTGATGGGCATTTGGATTGATTCAACATCTTGGTGATTATAAATTGAGTTGTGATTTTAAAAAAATCTAGTCCAAATGTCCCTATGATAAAATGTTTTTGTTCTTCAGGGTAGATACCTAGTAATGGGATTGAAGGATCAAATGAGAGGTCCAATTTGAGTTCTTTGAAGATTCTCCATACTCGTTTCCAAAGAGGCTGTATTATTAGTTTTCAGTCCCGCCAGCAGTGTAGAACTGTTCCCTTCTCTCCACCTTGGTGCCAGCATCTGCAGCTTTGGGACTTTACAATGTGGGCCATTCTCACTGGGGTTAGGTGTTATCTCAGGGCGGTTTTGATTCACATTTCTGAGGGACAGTCTTCAAAATACCTTCCTAGTACTATTCAAAAGTGCCGAAGTCATGAAAGACAAGGAACTGAAAGTCCAGGAGAAGCTGAGGAACTCTCCGAGATTGAAAGAGAACAAGAAGATAGGACAACTATAGGCAGTCTGTGATTCTGGACCAGAAAAAAACATTCAGGGCACAACTGATGAAACGTGAATAAATCTGTCGGTTTGTTAATACTATTTTCTCAGTATTAATTTTCTGCCTCATAATTGCCCTCCAGTAAGATATTAACATTTGAACTAGCTGGGTGAAGTAAATTTAGCAATTCTTTACAATAGTTGATCACTTTTTTATAATCCTGAATTTTCTTCAAAATGAAAAGTTAAATAAATTAATTAATAAGCAAATGAAGTCCCATTCTGTTCACATGTAGATAAAAGCTCTTACCAGAAATAGGAAAGATCGTGGAGCCCACTCAGCCGCTACCCTACCCACTACCCTTCCTATTTTTCATTCTATACCTAAAATATCATTAGGTTAGGCACATAGGAGTGAATTTATAACCAGGGCACCCCCTACCCTTTGGGGGATGTAGCAAACACCTCAGAGTATTGGTGTTTAACCCCTTCCTGCTGTAGCAGGCATCCAGATTATGAACCAACTTCTTTCATAGCTCTCCCAGCTTTGCCTGAAGTATTTGCTCATTAGTGTCTGGAGAGACAGAAAGGTCTGGTCTGGCTGGCTCCAAGCAGTGACTGCAGCAGGGTGGCATCTGCAGACCTGGTGAGTCATCTCCAAAGCACGGAAGATGAGTGATACCTGCCTCTCAGTGCCTCCGATTCTAAGGTTTTGCAGCAAATCTTGTCTGCTCTTCACCCACGATTATATTCAGTAGAAAGAAATTTCAGCTGAACTGGCTGGGGTTCTTTGAGCTAAACAGCATCAAACAGTTGAGACTAGGTCTAGAGCAGGTTAGGGCTTTTGAGCACAAAATAATACGGGAATACATCGTTTTCTCCTGTAATAAGATAAGAACTTAGATGCAAGGCAGGAGTGAAGATGCTTAGGGGTAAAGCATGGGCTACAGAAAAAAGTTGGCCAATGTTCTCATTCATGAAGAGAGAAGAAAATTCTAAGTATATTCTCTGAGGAGCACTTTGTCTCAGACCCTGAAGTAGTTAAGGTAGGCTAACTTCCTAACAGCTATAATCAGTTGACTCGAATGTATGATGGTTCAAGCACGATGGAAAGTCATTTCTCTCATATATAAGCAGACCAAAGCGAGTGAAGGTTTTCTCTTTCTTTTTTCCCCCCCATATAGTTATGCAAGGGCCCTGACTGAAGAAGGCTTTTCCAGTCTCTACACATCCGCCAACAATAAATACACTGGGCACCAACATTCAGCAACTGAGAAAGGAGGCAGCACATAGGACCCATGGGCCTGGTCTAAAAAGTGACACCTAGATTTTCTCTGATCTTTCATTGGCTGGATTCCATCCTATTTTTTTTTTTTTTGAGACAGAATCTCACCAGTTCCCCCTTGATAGAGTGCTATGATATTATAGCTCACAGCAACCTCCAACTCTTGGGCTTAAGTGATCCTCTTGCCTCAGCCTCCCAAATAGCTGGGACTACAGGTGCCTGCCACAATGCTCGGCTATTTTTGGTTGCAGTTGTCATTGTTGTTTAGCAGGCCTGGGCTGGGTTGAACCTGCCAGCCTCAGTGTATGCGGCTGGCACATAACCACTAAGCTATGTGTGCTGAGCCAATGTTTAGTGTTTTGTCCAGAAATAAAAGGAACAAGGTGTAGCAAACTAGTGGTCAGCCTATGCCAAAAAAGTCTACACACAGATGCTTTGCAAACACTAAAAATTCTAGTGCTTCTACCTAGACTCAAGGAAAATTTTAAGAGCATATACATGAGAGTTTTGTAGCCCTAGAGAGGGTTGTCCTCTTTCAAGAGAAGAGTACATCACCAGACAGTGTTGGAGCTTGCATCAGGCCTCCAAAACCTTGGATCTTCTTCACTGCCTTTTTCAAATTCGCCTTCCTGCCCTTCGCCAATTCACTCGGATGTTTATGGGAAGTACCTTCAGCATCATGGAATCAGTGTGCAGGTTTCACCCCTGTCAGACTAGTCAGATTCCCCTGGTGTGCTGTCGCTCCCTTTGATTTCTTTCAGTTCATACTAACAGAGACAAAGCAAAAAAAAAAAAAAAGAAGCAAAGAAAAAAAATTGTGCAAAAAAATGTCTGTGAAACAGTTTGAAACCCTTCCCAATTTCATTCTTCTTTAGTCCCAAAGTGTATTGGATCTAGAATTAGAAGATTCAGTTTTAGTCCTGCCTTGCCACTTAATAACTATGAATTTTGTCAAATTTCTTTTTCTAGACGTATTTATTCATCTGTAAAATGGAGATAACTGCTTTGCCTCAGCAAAGTGTTGTGAGGTGGAAATGAGGAGCAACATTCAACGGGCAAGTTTATAAACCACTGTACAGATCACATTTTCACACCATCACAAATGGTCTTAGACTCAAAGTGACAAGAATCCAAACCAGGGTGTTTTCTTGTTTCTGACATTACCTCATGCTCTTGGCCATGGCTGCTGACCTTCAGGGCATTGTGCCAGAGATACCTTTTTGTGTTTTTATTCCGTTCCTGGTTTCCTGCTGGGATGTTTTTTTACTTCTGTTTTTTATGCAAAATTTCATTCTTTAGCAAATGCATTTCAGTTGATGGTGATTTTTATTTTTCACCCAAAATATAAATCTACTTTGTTAAAGTTAAAAATCAAGTAATGTTGAAGTGATTAATTTTAAAAGAGCAGATTTCAAAAAATATTGCAAATATTCAAACAGTATTAGAAAAAAGAGGACATCTCTTGCTGCCTCTTGATTACAAAAAAGTTATTTTTTGATAAAATTTGCTAATACGAAGAGAAAAACAATGAATGAAACAACTAAATTTCATTTTCTAAATTATGGTAATGGATAAAAATATGTCCATAAATCAAATGATTTTTTTGTAGGTAAAGGAAAAAATATGTGAAAAAAACATTAAGTTTTCCATGCCCACTAATGTTCCTTTATTTTCAGATCACTGCTGTAGAGCTATTGGTTTACTCAGACTTTCCCTAGGAAACAGTCACCATCTGCCTGATTAGTCTGTTTCCTTGGTATTCTGCCCATTCTAGCTATTTAAGTTTCTGCTCTATTTCAAGAAATGTACTCATTAGGGATGGTCACATCTGTGATGATTTGAAAAGAAATATACTACATGTATTAAAAAATATATTAGCACCTTGATATTGTATTAACTATAAACAGAAAAGGCCTCTTTTTAACTGCCTTACTCTTAAATGCTAATAAAGGGTGGTATGATCTTAAGGTCCTTTTCCCCAGCTCTGAAATGCCATGAAACTAAAATAAAGAAGTGCTCGATGCAACTGGGAAATTTTCATTATGTGCACATTTATAAGCTTATACAGAAAAATATGTCGTCTGTTAAAAATAGTTAACCGAATACTAACTGTTAATAAAAAATGTAAAATAGGTACATTAGCTTATTCTGATTACTGTTTCTATCTGGCCATCTCCTAAAGCTCTTGAAATGATGAGGTACTGCAAATAAACAGTATAAACACTTTTCCCTAAAAACATTCTAGAATGTGTGCTGCACATGGACTGGGATTTTTATCTGTTTCTTCACTAATGTGTCCTAAGTAATGGGACACATAGTAAATATCTGGCTGTTCTAGGCTGAATTTTAAGGTGGGTCGCCAAGATTCCCACCCCTGGTATGTTCTCCCATTTATGTGTGCAAACACTAATCTGTGTATTGCTGTGTACAGAGACTGTAGAGACTAATATGCCAAATTACTGACTTTAAGATAGGGAGGTCATGCCCACTGGTATGACATGAGCCTTTAAAAACTGAGTTTTCTGGCTCGGCGCCTGTGGCTCAAGCGGCTGAGGCCCCAGCCACATACACCTAAGGTGGCGGGTTCGAATCCCCAGCCCGGGCCCGCCAAACAACAATGACGGCTGCAACCAAAAAATGGCCAGGAGTTGTGGTGGTCACCTGTGGTCCCAGCTACTTGGGAGGCTGAGGCAGGAGACTCGCTTGAGCCCAGGAGTTGGAGGTTGCTGTGAGCGTGATGCCATGGCACTCTACCCAGGGGGATGGCTTGAGGCTCCGTCTCAAAAAAGAAAAAAAAAAGAAAAGAAAAATTAGCAACTTGGGAGGCTGAAGCAGGAGAATCACTTGAGCCTAAGAGTTTGAGGTTGCAGTGAGCTAGACCCAGACTCAGAAACAAATTGAAAAGTAGTGGTTGGGGCGGCATTTGTAGAGTAGGCCCCATATGCCAGAGGTGGTAGGTTCAAACCCAGCAGCGGCCAAAAAAAAAAAAAGTAGTGGTTGGACACCTGTAGTTCAGTAGTTAGGACTCTGGTCATATGCTCCAGGGCTGGTGAGTTCGAACCTGGCCTAAGCCTGCTAAACGAACAACAACAACAACAAAATAGCTGGGCATTGTGGTGGGCGCCTATAGTCCCACCTACTCGGGAGTCTGAGGCAAGAGAATTGCTTGAGCC
This sequence comes from Galago senegalensis, assembly GCA_963575145.1. Classification (NCBI taxonomy): domain Eukaryota; kingdom Metazoa; phylum Chordata; class Mammalia; order Primates; family Galagidae; genus Galago; species Galago senegalensis. The sequence continues at coordinate 32,830 of CAUYTI010102446.1, forward strand.
CAAGAGTTTGAGGTTGCTATGAGCTATGACGCCATGGCACTCTACCAAGAGTGACAAAAGTGAGACTCTGTGTCAATTAAAAAAAAAAAAGGCTTGGCGCCTATGGCTCAAATGGCTAAGGCATCAGCCACATACACCTGAGCTAGCAGGTTCGAATCTTCCAGCCTGGGCCTACCAAACAACAATGACGGCTGCAACCAAAAAATAGCCGGGCGTTGTGGCTGGCGCTTGTAATCCCAGCTACTAGGGAGGCGGAGGCAGGAGAATCGCTTGAGCCCAGGAGTTGGAGGTTGCTGTGAGCTGTGATGCCATGGCACTCTACCCAGGGTGACAGCTTGAGGCTCTGTCTCAAAAAAAAATTGAAAGGTGTCACCTGTGGCTCAATGGGTAGGGCGCTGGCCCCATATACCAGGGTGGTGGGTTCGAACCCGCCCCAGCCAGCTAAAAAATGGCAGTGGCAACTGCAACAAAAAATAGCTGGGCATTGTGGCAGGCACCTGTAGTCTCAGCTACTTGAGAGGCTGAGGCAAGACAATTGCTCAAACCCAAGAGTTTGATGTTGCTGTGAGCTGTGACACCACAGCATTCTACCGAGGGCGACAAAGTAAGACTCTGTCTCAAAAAATAAATACAAAATCGAAAAGTAGAAATAAGGACATAAGGGAGGGACTCAATCTTGTGGGCTTTGCTTGTGGTGCTGGAAGCTGTTGTAGCCATTCTAATTATGAAGTGTGTGGGACCCAGCATGTGACTCAGCTTTGCGACCCTGCTGCAAGGGGCAGAACAGAAATACCGGAAGAAGATGCGGAGCGCGGTGGCTCACACCTGTAATTCCAGCGCTTTGGGAGGCTGAGGAGGGAGAATTGCTGAGCTCAGGAGTTTGAGGCTTGTCTGAGCGAGAGTGAGACCCCAACTCATGAAAAAAATGGAAAAACCCAGATGAGCTTTTAATTTCCAGCGGTTTTGGGATGCCCACAGCTGGAGTCTGAGTTTGCAGTGAGCTACAAAGCCACTGCACTCTGCTCAGGGCACAGGGTAGAACTCTGTCTCGACAAAAATAAAAAAAGAAGAACTTGAGGTTGTTCCCCTGCAACTTTTAATTGAGAAAAGTTTCAAATTAACAGAAAAGGTAGAAGAATGATACAATGAACATCCTTATAACTTTCTCCTAGCTTCACCAGTTAGTATTTATCCTGTTTGCTTAATTATTCTTCATATGTTTACATTTTTTAATTTTTTTTTTTTTTGAGACAGAGCCTCAAGCTGTCCCCCTGGGTAGAGTGATGTGGCATTACAGCTCACAGCAACCTCCAACTCCTGGGCTCAAGCGAGTCTCTTGCCTCCGCCTCCCAAGTAGCTGGGACCACAGGCGCCCGCCACAACTCCCGGCTATTTTTTGGTTGTAGCTGTCATTGTTGTTTGGCGGGTCCGGGCTGGGGATTCGAACCCGCCACCTTAGGTGTACGTGGCTGGCGCCTTAGCCGGTTGAGCTATAGGCGCCGAGCC
>CAUYTI010102447.1:0-10563 GCA_963575145.1 Galago senegalensis
CCCCGGGCCAAAAACTCCAAAAAAAAAAAAAAAAAAAAAAAAAAAAAAAGATCGTTGTGCTGGGTGTACTGGGTGCATTGGCTAGCTCCTATAATACTAGCTACTCTGGAGCTGGAGGCAGGAATATTGCTTGAGGCAAGAAGTTTGAGACCAGCCTGGGCAAAAGAGTGACACTTTGCCTCTAAAAGAAAAGTTTTCTTTTTATCTAGCCAGGCACAGTGCCATGTACCTGTAGTCCCAGCTAATCAGGAGGCAGAAGAAGATCACATGAGTCCAGGAAGGAGTTCAAGGCTGCAGTGAGCTGTGATTATGCCACTGCATTGTAGTCCAGCCTGGGTGAAAGAGTGAGACGTGTCTCTAAAAGTAAATGAATGAATGATCATCATATATGCATATACTAGAAAAAATCTCTCACCAGTTTATTGCTTCCCATTGATTGGAGTAGTAGTCATCTTGAAACCATTTGATGCCATGTTGGTTAGTTTTCCTATTTTTTGTCAAGTATGATGAAACTTTATTTTGGAAATGTTCATATTTACTAAAAATGTGTTACCTTACCAGACATATATCCTATGTTATAAAGATCTATCTCCTGAACCATTTTAATATAAGATGATGAAGAACACAGACTTTGGAGCCAGAACCCTGAATTTAAATCTCAACTAAACCATTCATGACTTTGGGCAAGCTACTTAAGTTCTGGGGACCTTGCTTTCTCCACCTGTAACATGAGAATGACAAAAATGTCTCCTTCACAGCTGTAGTCCTAAGATTGAATGAGTTAACTGCTGAAGGAGTTAATTTACTATTATAAAGTACTTATAATAGTACTGGGCATGGGATTATAATGAGGGTTAGCTATTGTGCTGTTGTTTTACTTTAATGCTCATTTCTAAGCCTAGACAAGACATTTTCGTTTAAGGTCCATTTCACCAGTAGGTTTATCTGCCAAACATTTTGGGCAACAGTAAAAGCAAGCAGATTAATGAACCATATATAATCAGTGTAGTTATCACTGAGAACAGCCTTGCTGGACTCCTTTCCTGGGACCGGTCACTTCACTCCCATAAATTTCCCCCAGTTTTGTAAGTTGTAAGCAGGGTTATCGATATCATTCAGCTGCTAAATAGCTGCACCATTCTAAAGTGTCAGAGGGTGGCATGATGGCAGAACTACGGAACACTTGTAGAAACACTTCAGGAATGATTTTGTGAGGTTTAATTTGTGCTAAAAATTCATCAGCACATCTACAGCAAAGCAAATCTTCCCAAGACAGATGGAGACTGTTTTAAGGTTGGTTTCATGATTCTGATTGGGACTGTTTTAATTTTATCATTGGACACTTCAAAACACGGAATGAAATCTAAGGTAAATTATTATCGAAAATGTGCCCTTCTGTTAAGATGTGAAAAGCAGAATGTGATTTTGAGAAGGGAAGGAATGAACGTAGTAAGTGGAACTGGAGACATTAACAGAAGGGGCTTAGAGAGAGGTGAAGTTAAGGCATGTAGCATTTTAAGTGGATGATTTTAAATGATGACTTACATAAAGGAACATTCCCAACAGGATGCATAAGGAAGGTGTGAAGAGGGCTGCCTATTTTAAAGATTGGAAGAAGCAGCGCATATTTGGAGGGTCCTGGAGTATATAAAGGGAGCTGGTTAGCACGGCAGCCAGATGCTCACCTTTCGTGATAAAATAAGAAGCAATGTGCCTAAGCTGAAGTGTGAAGGATTTCGGCAAGGCTTTTTAAACAATAAGGATTGTTAAACATTGATTTAAATTGTTTTATCTCAGTGCTGGTAATACTGAAAAGTGGTTTAGCTGTTTATTCTCCAGAGACGTTCCAATGCAAAGACAAAAGTGGTGGCTGCTCGACCTCTTACGACAGTTTGGTTTGCTTTAGGTTTTCGGATTTCAGAGCAGTTTCTTACTTGAAAGGACCCATTTTTCTCTGGGACTTTTTACTTCTACCACCATTTCCCTTTGTTTGCTTCGGATGCTCTGTAGTTTTGTGTGTCACCACTTTCCATTCCTCGGTTGCTCTGTGGTTTTGTAATTTGGTTGTGAATAAAATAGAAGACTTCCTTTCAGATAAATGATACGCTTGCCTTTTAAAACGTATTCTAAAAGCGGAATGTTCAATGGTTTCGTTTCATTTCATTGTTTTATTACATACATTTTTATATGCCAGGCACTTTACTAAACCCTCAAGATTCGGAACTGTATAAGGCATCATTTCTATCCTGTCGGGATTTGAAGACAGATACGACTACAATAAAATACCAGAAGTGATATAATTGAAATGTGACTTGGCGTCTTAGCTCAGAGAAGGGCACTGGAGACTTTGTCCTGGGAGGATGTACATATCAACAAATATGCTCATAAAGCACTTTGCAGGGAGCATATCCCTAGGTGAGGAGAAGTCCTGAGGGCATTTGTCACTAGAACTTATCCCTAGTCCACACCAAGAGGAACATAGTTTGAAGTGCTGGGCAGTGCTGGGGTTGGGGAACTTGCAGCATTAAGGCCACATGTGGCCTTTTAAATCCTTAAATGTGGCCTTTAGACTGAATCCAGATTTCACAGAACATTGCACTTAAGGCTTTCAAAGGCCACCTGTTGCCTTAGGGCTGCAGGTTTCCCATCCCTGTTTAGACAAACCTTGATCTGTGTGGCTCAGATAACCACTTTGGGGGAAGGCCTCTGTGGGCAGCTGCTTCTCAGCAACAACTCCATACTTGGGGGAGAAAACAGTAGGGTTGGTGGAAGTACCTGACTCTGCCACATGACCTCCTGAGGAGATTTTGAGATTAAATAAGGTAATAAATGGAAAATCACCTAGCAATCAATAGTCACTCAAGAAATGTGTATGGAAGAAAGGAAGTGGTTCCAAATGAAATGCTCAGGCTTTGTTTGGATCCTATTTTGAATATACCAACTCCGAAGTGACTATTTGGAAGTAATTAGGAAACTGGTTATAAACCAAGAAACAGTTGAAACCAAGGACCCATGAGCAATTTAGTGGGGTAGAGATAAGAAAATGACGATCCTTTTAGTCTGAGTTTTGCTTTAAAAGCCTCCAGCAAAGCAACAAAGGGAAGATGAGGTACATGTGGCAAGTTCTTGATATCGTTAAATCTGAGTGATGAGTATGTGCAGGCTGATCGACCTACTGTGTGTTTGCAAATTTTTGTAACTGAATGCCTCTGCCCTTCCTCCCCTGCTGAGAAATCCTGACTGGTCACCCAGACATACAACTAGGGCAGCATGCAGGATTTAAATGGAAAGAGGAAAACAACAGGAAACATTAAAGTTTAGGACTTAAAAAAATCTATACCCAGTACTGCTTTTGATTTTTACATTTGAGCTTAGGTATGACCCTTCAATGTACAAACCCTAAAGCAGATTTCTGTTTAAAAACAGAGGGGAATATTTCTTCAGCTTTGATTACAAACAAAAATCATATTCCGAGTTCATTGGCAAGAATGAGTAATTTTAATGGTTGTGATTTGTAATGTCCAAAAAGGGAAGCTATGAAGATAGTTGATTTCTAATGCAGCCTTGTAAATCTTGTGTTCATATTGTTTTATTCTTTGCAGAACCACATTCAAAGGTTATGTAGTATAATATTCTTTCTTTAACACAGTTTATGCCTGTGTAAAAAGTTTCAAGAGAAAAAAATGATTAATTATAGTGTTTTATTTTCTCCGAACATAAAATATAGATACATTTTCTCTCTGACTTAGATTATATAAAAGCTTTGGAGATGAATTTTCAGAAATGGGCTTTTATCGGGAGATGTATTTTCTGTATTGAATAATCAGTGTTAGAATTAAAAGTCACTTGAGATTAGCAGGTTGCCTTTTTTTCCCAAAATGTTTTATCTGCTTTCAGAGTTTTAGCTCTTGGATGTCAGATTAAAATTCTAAAGCATGTTCGATTCATCTCAGAATTGAAAGTCAAATCCAAAGACAGATATTTATAACTGAGTTCTGTTCAGACAAAAAACTCCGTTTCCAGACTGCAGCTTGGATGATTGCAAAGCTCTCATTCCCAGGTTGATGTTGCATCATTTTAAACAAACAAATTAAAGCTTTAAGATCAGAATTTAGCAAACCAGACATTTAATTCCCTGTTAATTATGTTTTATTTGTGGAGTGCTTTGGGGTTTGTCTGTTGCTTCCAAATAATGATTTCTTTTTCCCTCAGAACAATACTCTGGCATTGGTAGTATTATTGCCAATTCCCTGATGAGAGAGTTGAAGTTCTAAAAGTGAAATGACTTGCTTAGAGTCATTCACTCAGCTACTTAGCAGCTCAGCTAACATTTCTGTTCAGTTCTTCTGACTTCAAATTTTTCATTGTAAAATTTTTATTAGAAATTTCTATAAGAGAGAGACTGTAAAAAGAAAAATAGCTTTTATGCATTCTTTTTACATATAAATATTTCAAATTTTTAATTAATGAGATATTTGTTCTTGGAAACCCCTAAAGAGGGGAAAGAATTCATATACTAATTTTTTGGCAGGTTTTCATGTGCAAGATACAATACTGACTCTTATCAGGCACAGCCAAATTTTAACAGAAATAAACTGTGAGTGTTCGCTTTTCACACTGACACATTTTTTTTTTTTTTGCAGGTTTTTTTCTTTTTTTTTTTTTTGACCGGGGCTGGATTTGAAACCACCACCTCCAGTATGGGGTGTATGGGGCCAGCAGTGCCCTACTCCATTGAGCCACCAGGCACTGCCCACACTGACACATCTTAAATGAGGGCCTAATGTATGCTTTTAAAACAAATCAGTGCTGGATTAAACATGAAGTAGGACACGTTTTCACTAGACTATGTTGCTGAATTGTATATAAGCATATAATTACAAAGTTATTAGTATAATAATTCAGTACAATAATTGAGGAAAGTTATACAATGCAGAAATAAGCAAGACAAATGTCTGCATAGTATACTACTATTATCAGTCATCTGAGATGGGGCTGTATTTGCTTATATTAAAAATGAAATGGCTAATCCACTAAGTATAAAATGTGATTTTTATAGAGGAAGGAGGAGGCAAGTAGACAAATTAGAATCTCTTTAATACACCTTCTTTTGTAGATAAGATTTTTTTTTTTTTTGAGACAGAGTTTCATTATGTCACCCTCAGTAGAGTGCTCTGGTGTCACAGCTCACAGCAACCTCAAACTCGTGGGCTTAAGCGATTCTTTTGCCTCAGCCTCTCAAGTATGGTATCTGGGACTACAGGGGCCCACCACAATGCCCGAGTATTTTGTTGTTGTAGTTGTCATTGTTGTTTGGCAGCCCCGGGGCCAGGTTTGAACCTGCCACTTTTGGTGTGTCTGGTGCCCTGGCTGCTGAGCTACCTGTGCCGAGCCTGTACATATGATTTTGACACAACATAAATATTTTAAATAATTATAAAAGAAGATTAAATGTAAAAGGGTATCTCTAAAAGTCAAAAGCAAACTGAAACAAGTAACCTAACTGTGTAGACAAATTGGTACATAACCACATAGAAAAAACTTTTTAGAGCTTTAAACACTAGTGATTTGACTACATCTAGGAACAAAAGACATGAAAATAATTTAAATTATTTGCAGTGAGTATATTGTTAGGTTAGTAACTACATTGTGATCCTGACACTAGTATTGTGAAATAAAGCAAATAAATGAGTAATTATAATGCTATCCTTGAGAACTGGAATATCAGGCATTGGTGAAGGAAGATAAAGATGACAATCAGAGAAGATGAGTGAGGTTAGTAGAAAATTTATAGTCCTGAATTTGAATTAGAGTATAAACATAACCGTGGCTTTTTTTTTTTTTTTTTTTTTTTTTGCAGTTTTTGGCCAGGGACAGACTTGAACCCACCACCTCTGGCATATGGGGCTAGTGCCCGACTCCTTTGAGACACAGGCACCGCCCACGTGTGTGTGTGTGTGTGTGTGTGTTTTAAAGCATTTCTTAGTTCTGTCCACTGAAAAGGCTTAAAAACAATGAGTAATTGAGTAACAGTGAGTACACCAGCCACCAAACTGTGGTATCTAAATGATGTTTCCCCATAAAAGGAACTAGGGTCCCTGGAAAAATGGTTGATTGTAGGGCTAGGACAGGAAGTAAAGAAGAGTTAGAAAGCAAGGAAAATATAGAGGTTATTAAGTTTCTTTTTAAAAGTATTTTTTCATTAATATTTCAGAATATTATGGGGGTACAAATATTTTGTTTTACAAGTATCAACGTTGTTATGATCCAGTCAGGGTTGTAAGGTGCCCATCACCCAGACAGTGCTCTTTGTACCCACGAGGGAGGTTTTCATCCATCTCTTCCTCCCCTCATATCCCTACTTGATTTCTACCTAGTTTTACTTCTCTCTGTGAAAAAGTGTACTCATTAGTTAGTTCCTGTTCAATAGTGAGTACTTATGGTGTTTTTCTGTTCTTTAGATGCTCCAGAGAATGAAGAGAATGGTCTCTAGTTCCATCTAATTTGTTGCAAAAGGCTTTAATTCATCTTTCTTCATGGGAGAATAAGATTCCATAGTATATATACCACATTTTGTTAATACACTCAGGACTTGATGGGCACTTGGGTTAATTCCACGTCTTTGCAATTGTGAATTGTGTTGCAGTAAATATCCAATTGCAGGTCTCTTTTTGATAAAGTAATTTTTTTCCTTTGGATAAATGCCCAGTAGTGGGATTGCTGGATCAAATGGTAAGTCTATTTTAGTTCTTGGAGGACTCTCCATACTGTTTTCCATAGAGGTTGTACTAATTGGCAGTCCAAGTAATAGTGTATAAGCATTCCTTTCTCTCTGCATCCATGCCAGCATTTATTATTTTTGGACATTTTAATAAAAGCCATTATAACTGCGGTAAGGTGACACCTCATTATGGTTTAAATTCCTGATAATTAGTGATGTTAAACATTTTTTTCATATATATAATGGAAATTTGTCTATCTTCTTTTGAAAAGCTTCTTGTTCATGTATTTTGCCCACTTTAAAAAGAAAATTCAGATTGAAATGAGGATACATATGATTAGGTTACATTGCTTGTTTTTGTAGGGTAAAGTCCAAGATATAGTTGAGTCCTTCACCCAGGAAGTGTGCCATATACTCATACATTGTACCCATTAGCTGGGAACATATGGAACCCCCATCCCTTCCTGAATTTAACTGAGTTTTTCTCTCATGTGGATCTGTAGTTATTAATCAATTGGTTTAAACTCAATATTGAGTGCATATAATGCTTGATTTTCCAATATTGGGGTACTGCACTTAGGAGAATGTTCTTCAAATCCTTCCAGGTAAATATGAAATATACAAAATCTCCATCGTTTTTACGGTTGCATAGTATTGCATGGTATGCATATGCCATAGTTTATTAATCCATCCATGGGTTGATGGGCACTGGGTTGTTTCCACAGCTTTGCTGTTGTGAATTAAGCTGCTATAAACATTTGAGCACAAATGTCCTTATACTAAAATACAACTTTTTTTTTTCTTTTGGCTAGATACCTAAGAACAGGATTGCAGAATCAAATGGAAAGTCTGCTGTTAGTTCTTTGGGGAATCGCCATACTTCTTTCCATAAAGGCTGTATCAGTTTGTAGTCCCACCAACAATACATAAGTATACCCCTTTCTCTGCACCCATGCCAGCATCTAAGGGTTTGAGACCTTATGATGTGGGCTTTTCTCACTGTGGTTAGGTAATGTCTCAAAGTGGTTTTGATTGACATTTCTCTGATAAGGGATGATGGCAGAACCCCACTGGTAACTGTAGCAACAACAAAAAAATAAGTAAATAAATAGGACTTGATCAAATTAAAAAGTTTCTGCACAGGCAAGAACACAGTAAAGCAATGATACAATCTTCAGAATGGGAGAAGATTTTGCCCACTTTTTAGTGGGGTTGTTTTTTCCTTGCTGATTTGCTTTTCTTTGTCTACCCCAGCGGTTCTCAACCTGTGGGTCATGACCCACAGGAACCATATTAAAGGGTCACGGCATTAGGAAGGTTGAGAACCACTGGTCTATCCTTATTATTATCTGTTTATCAAATGTATAGCTTGCCAGTATTTTCTCCCATTCAGTATGTTGTCTATTTGCTCTGTTGATTATTTTCAGCTGTGCAGAAGCTTTCTAATATAATCAAAATCTGTTCATTTTTGTTGCTGTTGTGATTGCCTTAGGAATCTTCTTCATAAATTCTTTGCCTACACTGATATCCATAAGAAAATTTCTAAGATTTCTTCTAAAACTCTTATGGTTTTGTGTCTTACTTTGAAGCCTTTTATTGATCTTGAATTGATTTTTGTGAGTGCTAAGAGATATGGATCCTGTTTCAATCTTCTGCACATGGCTATACAGTTTTTGCAGCACTATATATTGGATAGAACTTCTCTTCCCCAATGTATATTGTTGTGTGCTTTGTCAAAGATCAGCTAGCTGTATATGGATGGTTTTATATCTGGACCATTTATTTTGTTCCATTGGTCTTTATCTCTATTTTTGTGCCAATACCATGCTGTTTTGATTACTATAGGCTTATAGTCTAGTTTGAAGTCTGGTAATATCATGCTTCCAGATTTTTTCTTTTGCTTGCTATTGCTTTGGTTATTCAGGCTTTTTTTCTGGTTCCAAACAAAGCATATAATTGTTTTTTCTGTATCTGTGAAATATGATTTTGGCATTTTGATGGGGATTGCATTGAATTTGTAAATCATTTTGGGTAATGTAGGCATTTTAGCAATGTTAATAATATTAATCCATGAGGCTGGTATATTTTTTCATTTGTTTATGTTGTCTACAATTTTTTCTTTCAGTGTTTTATATTTCTCTTTGTAGAGAGATTTTACCTCCTTCGTTAAGTATCTTCCTAGATATTTTTTCTTTATAGCTATTGCAAATGGTAGTGAGTGTTTGATTTGAATCTCATCTTGACTGTTATTTGTGTATATGAATGCTACTGATTTGTGTATGTTGATTTTGTAACCTGAGATCTTGCTGAATTTATTTATCAATTTCAAGAGTCTCTTGGTGGAGTCTTTGAGGTTTTATAGATATAAGATAATATTGTCAGCACAAAGCAATAATTTGATCTTCTCTTTCTTGATTTAAATACATTTTATTTCTTTTTCTTGCCTGATTGCTCTGTCTAGGACTTCTAGCACTATATTGACTAGAAGTGGTGGCAGTGGGCACCCTTGTCTTGTTCCAGTTCTTAGTAGAAATGCTTTCAACTTTTCTCCATTCAGTATGATATTGGCTGTGGATTCATCACATATGGCTTTTATAATCCTGAGAAATGTTCCCTCTATACCTAGTTTGTTTGGAGTATTTATTGTGAAAGAGTGCTTTATCTGCATCTATTGAGATGATCATTTTTTTTATTTTTGCTTTTGTTTATGTGATAAATCATATTTTTATTTATGTATGTTGAACTATTGTTGCATCCCTGGAAAAGGCTGATAGATTTCTGACAAAAGACTCAGGTGTTAATTTAAATAGGCTGTAACTAACAAAATATAGAACAATTTGATCATCAATTAGAATAACATCTTTAATAAATTGAAACATATCAGGTATGTTAAAATACATGTTTATTATGATACTTTTTAAAAAAGACAACCTGGGGAGAACGGTTCTAGTGAATCAACTTAGTATTTTGAAATAAATACAGGGGAAAACCTGAAATGGTTTTTCTGCTTTTTCTATATGAACTATAACTCAGAATAATCAGGATTAAGGAGAGGGTTTTCTTCTTATAGAATTTTATTAGCTAATCAATGAAGAATAAATGTTAGGTTATCAAGTAAGAAATGTCTGCTTTCTTTAAGTATTAAATTTGATAGTTGATATCTCTGACATTTCATTTGAACACTTCTTGTTTTATTTTTATTTGTGGAAGTACAGCCTTATTCTTTCAAATGCATGTTTTGCCTTGTGATTATCTTTCAAATTTTTAAAAGCAACTTCTGTGAACCATATATAAGTCACAATTAGTGTTATTTTTGAATATGAGTTTCATCATGGAACCAATGCAGTGCAGCCAACTCAAAATATCAATGATGTGTTTGGGAAGAATGTGCCTACTGAACGCACAGTACATGGATGGTTGGAGAAGTTCTGTTCTGGTAATTTTGATCTTAAGAATGAGCCAGATGGGTGATCTGAGATCAAGGTAGATAATGATGACTTGAAATCTGTAGTGGAAGCAAATCTATCTCACCCTATACATGAATTAGCAGCAAGTTTTGACATTACTATTCCAACTATATTGGACCATTTGAAACAAATAAGCAAGGTTTTAAAGAAGCTGGACAGGTTTGGTGCCTATAGCTCAACCGGCTAAGGCGCCAGCCACGTACACCTAAGGTGGCAGGTTCGAATCCCCAGCCCGACCCGCCAAACAACAATGACGGCTGCAACCAAAAAATAGCCGGGCATTGTGGCGGGCGCCTGTGGTCCCAGCTACTTGGGAGGCGGAGGCAAGAGACTCTCTTGAGCCCAGGAGTTGGAGGTTGCTGTGAGCTGTAATGC